>PVLD010004058.1:0-45019 GCA_004027595.1 Dinomys branickii
CAATGAGAGTCGGGGGCAAATTGATGGGCTTTCTGGTAGATTCAGAACTGAACACTCAGTAACCACACAGCCCACTGGGCTGTTATCCAAAACTCACGTGAATATTGTTAGAACCACTGGGGTCCCCATAACAGGCCATTTCTCTGGTCTGAGAGGTAGATCAAAGAAAAGGGAGAGAGAGAGAAAGTCAACATAAGTTTCTGTATCACCCAAACTGTCCAGTTCCCCTGCGAAAAAGTGATCTACTCCAAAACTACAGGCCCACGTGCCCTCTGGGCCACAGGAATGAGAGGAAACACACACCACAGCAGATAGCTGACACTGAGAAGCCCCTGGCCCTGCTGTGCAGGACACCAGAGAGGGAACTCAAGCGACAGAAGGGGCTGATGAAAATCTCACACAGACACTGGTGACGAAAGGTCCTGGCCTGGAGGTGAGCTCTGAAAAACTGCTCATGACCAGACAGAGCTGAAATGAGCTGGGACTCATCTGTAGCAATGTCGAGAACACACTGCACAGAGAGAAGCCAAACTGGGGTCTCCGCCGTGGCCAGAGGCACTGGAGAGAAAGCAGTGGTGCCTGGAGGCTGAAGAACTTACATAAAAGAGCCTGCAGCTGAGGAGGAAGCCGCACGGGGGCGCAAGTCTGCACTGGAGGAAGTCATGGGACTCAAGGTCAAGGTGGAAGAGGCCCAAGACCTATGGGAGCAAAGCAACAGCACAAGAGCAGGCTGAGCGCTTGCGGGAAGAAGGCCAGGGGAGAGCCCACACCAGTGTCCACAGAGACAGAACTGGCCCTGCGTGTGAGGCTAGAGCTGACACAACTCAACATCAGAGGGCGCCACAGTCAGGTCGAGCTACAGCTGCAGGCTGAGACTAAATGGTGGCCAAGGCAGAGACAAACACATGCGCCAAGTACGGGTGCCCTAGAGACAACTCAACGGAACACAGAGGCAAAGCTGCAAGACAAGTGTGCCTCCTTTACAAGAAGACTGCACAACTAAATCCCGCCCTACAGGAAGAACATGTAACAACAGCCCAGGAAGGGAGGAAACAGAGCATAGGCACATCAGCAAACAAAAGCTAAGCAGCTCGTGAAAAGGCCCAATGGGAACAAGAGTGCTGACAGCTAAAGGCCAATGAGACCCTGAGGCTACAGCTCCAGGCAGAGGTGCTAACACAGCAGAAGGACTTTGCACAGGTCAAAGCCAAAAATGAAAGCAAAAAACGAGTCTGTAGTCAGACAAGCCACCAAAGGGGTTAGAGTGGAGCTCCTCCTCTGGAAAGCTGACCTGGAGAAAATATTTAAAGAATCAAAGAGGCCCTGACCGAGGTGCCAGTCTTAGGGCTGCCAGATATAACCAAGCCTTCTTCCGCTATGTCCATAAACAAACAAACAACAACAACAGAAATGTAGTCATTGGAGTCTTAACCCAAGTTATGGGACCCTGACATTATCCAATAACACACTAGTCAAAATACTGAGACCCTGTAGCCCCAGGATGTTCTTCCAGGCTTTAGGACATTTGCTGCCATTTTTGCTGATGCAGGGGGCTAATAAGTTGACTTTGAGACAACAACTGACCACTGGAGGACCACACTCACTTACCACCTTAATGGATGGGACAGAACACCACTGGTTGTCAAATCTAAGGATGAGTTGGTGTCAGGTGCTCTTATGCGAAAATCCTCATGTAAGTCTGGAGAAAATAGCACCCTCAACCCAGCCACTTTGCTCCCACTCGAACCTGGAGCTCCCTTCATGACTGCAGAGTTGTGCTAAAAGGGGTCCAGCAAACAGGATATGCAATGGTAACTGGACTCTGTGGTAGAGGCCCAGCCTCTGGCTACCAGAACCTCAGCTCGAAAGGCAAAACTAACCACCTTGACAAGCGCTCTTTTGCTGACAAAGGACAAAAAGTTAACATCTGTACTGACTCCAAATATAAAAAAGAGGGCTCATGACGGCTGGGGGAAAAGAGATAAAATGCAAAAATGAAATGTTATAGCTCCTAGATGCTGCATGGGTCCTAAAGGAAGAGCCCATTATACACTGCAGGAAACACCAGAGAACTAAACAATAAAAGCCAAAAAGCAAAAGATGGACAGGCAGGCACAGCAGGCCGCTATGACAGCACCACAGAACAAGGCCCTAGCTATGCCCCTCATCCCAGAACTTCCTCCCTGGAGATCCCAAGTTACTCTCCAAATGCAAAGACATGATTTACCGGGAATCTGGAAATTGTATCAAGGGCGGATGATGGAAATTCTCTGATGAGAGCTCTAAACTGTGTTGAGGGGGAGGTTATTGATGTGTGTTAGTGCTTGCCTGCACCTTCTTGGGATGGGTTGAAGCTTTCCCTACTGAACAAGAAAAGGCACAAGAGGTGGCCCAGGTGCCCTGATGACACATTGTCCCAAGATTTGGACTACCCCTGACCTTAGGGTCAGACAATGGACACACATTTGTAGCCAAGGTAGTCCAGGAGCTCACATAGATAGCAAAGACAAAATGGAAGCTTCACAGCTTACAGGCTACAGGGCTCAGAGAAAGAGGAGTGCATGAACCAGACTCTCAAACAATGCCTAGAAAGTATTGCTAAGAAACCCACATGAGATGGGAGCAAGTCCAACCCATAGTCCTCCTCTGATATATCCCCATAAGCAACTGGGATATTCCTCTTATAAAATTCAATTTGGCCGGCCAACCCCAATCATAAGTAAAATTAGTGGTGATCTCTAAGTTTAAAAAATTAACCTTAAGGAAACAAATATGGACTTTAAAAACAGCCGTGTATCCAAAACTGTGTACAGGAAGAATGCCTATAACCTTGACAAACCCAATAAACTCATTCAAACCTTTGTTTTGGTTAAAAACATAATAATAAAATCTAACCACCCTGGGGCTCTTATGGGATGGGCCTCATACTGTAATATTTTCCACTCCCACTCCTGTTAAAGTTACAACTGTACCTTAGATCCACCATGGTTGGCACAAGCCAGTGGCCCAACACAGGTGGGCCAGCCAGCAGGATCCAGACCACCCGAGCCAGCTGATCCTGAGATGAGATGGGGCCACCACCGGAGACAACAGCCCTGCTCTGGTCACCCTGGAAGCTGAAGCTTAACAATCAGCATCGGGTTACAATGACAACATAAGTCTCTTTTCCTTTTTGTTATAATTCTCCCTCTTCCGAATAGAGAGCCAACTTCCCATAACATGGTAATTGTTAATGATATGATTCTCTCCATTAAAACTTATAGAAACTATCAAAGGGGAAATGAAACGGAGCTTAAAGAGCAAACCCGCCCTGCCTCCCCTGGAGCTGCTTGGGAAGTTTTCTGGCATTACTTCTGTGAACAGGTTTTTTTAAATGTCATTTGTGCCATATCCTGCTTTTTCATTGACTCTGATCAATATAATGTTATCCTCAGCTGTTCAATTGATTTCTCGTGGCCCCTTGCTGCTTTTGATAAATCATTCTTTTCAGGATTGCTAACCAAAATCCTGTGTTCTACCTCTGGTGTGCTGTCCTCATTTTGGTTCATTCTCCTGTGTATATTTTCAATAGAATTTTTAATCTCATGGATGTCTGATTGAATCCATTTCTTTCCTATGTTGGGCAGTCACGGTTTTTATCATTTTCCTAAACTCCTCTACTCTTTTATCACTAATCCTTTCCTTCATAGTCATCACCTCTGAAGTCATCTGAGAAATTATTTCTGACTTGATTTTTTTCTAGAACCTGATTCATTTGGTTTGTTGCTTGCACTGTTGGCACTTGGGAGAGCTCAGGCGGCTGGCTTGTGAATGCTCCACCTCATTGCCCCAGGGGTTGCCTTTGGCAAGCTGGAAGTCTGGGGTTGATCCTGCTTCTGAGTCTTTTCCATTTTTTAGTTTAATTCCTTCAGTGATGCTTCTAATTGCTATGGTGGGTATCTTTACTGCTTGTATCAAGAACTCTTAGGATATGACTTCCTCTGAGTGATATCTTCCAGGTATAGCTGCTTTGGGGTTTTGAGTCTGTTCCAAGATCCTACTTCAACTTACTGGGATGAGAATTGCTACCTATTTGGCCTAGACCCATGTTCTTTGGCACTGGCCTATAGTATCTTTTATGATCCTCACACAAGCTCCCTCTTGGCCTACAAGGAAGAACAACTGATTAGAATAACTATGTCACCTTGGCTAAAGTTGTGCATTCAGCAGTAACAATACCATCAGACACATCCTAGAAGATGACACTGTGGTATTATCTTGTCACCTTTCATCCTATGAACCAAGATTTATATTAATACAACAAAAGCTAAAACAAACCAGAGAATTATATACAGTAAGTATCCCATCCATACACTGGTTTTACCCTGAGGAGAGAAAATTTTAAAAGGGTTAGCGAAAAATAGAGAAATAGACGAAGAGAGCCAGGCACTGAGCTGCACACCTGTAATCCCAGCCTGGTGAGTTGGACGCCAGCAGTTCCAGTTGGGCTATGCAGGAAGTTCAAGGCCAGTCTAAACTACAGTGAGACCCTCTATCGAAAAGAGAGAGAGAGAGAGAGAAAGAAATGGAAGAAGAAATAGCAACTAGATTGAGGCTGGAGGACCAGGAAAGATGATGCAAACTTTGGAAGCTAGGAGAGGAGAACCAAAGGAAAGAAAGAAGAAATGGAAACAAGAACAGAATGAATCAAAATAACAACAAAGCCAGAAACAATCTTCTCACTCATATGAAAAAGCAAGATCAAGAAAGAGAAAAATAGAAAAAATGAAAATGAATAAAAAGCAAACAAAGGGGGAAAAGCCAAAAAAAGTCCACTTCTAGGTATGTCTCTGCTGTCACTGGTAGACAAAGCGCGCAGAGCCCAGGTCTGTGTTGACTGACTGTCCACCACCAAGCCAGCCGCACAGTTGTGGTGGTGGATAACCCCGGCACACCCATGCCTTTAGTTGCACTGAAGATCAGCCTGCTTCTGATTTCTGGCTGTTAGGCTGGGACCTGAGTTTTGCAAACCCTCACGTACCTTTCATTATAAGAGTAGTTTTGCAGAGTTAGATCAAGGCCGATTACCAGTAATAGAGCCTGCTGATGAAGAAATTCAGAGAACTCCCCACTACATCCAAGTTAGGGTCAGGCTGTTAGAGCTTTGGCTTATGGTGACCGGGAGGAGGCTGTGAAGGCCTTTGAGGTTCCTGAGCCTTTGATTCCTGCAGCTCAGGGCAGGCAGAAGCCAAGTGCTTGATGCCAGCTGAAAAACTCAGATGCACAGTAAAATCTAAAAAAGGAGACGGCATGTGTGGTGTGTATTGCAAGATTGAACATTTTTAGAGATGGGTCATTTTTAGTAAAATGTAGCCTTGGATAGTTAATAAATTTGTCATGGTTGCCTTTGATTAAAAGAAATTTACTGTCATTTAAAATATACACATAACTCTCCATTAAAAAAGAAAAGCAAAAGAACTGAATGTACCAGGGATCAGGTCCTTCAGTTCCCACTTGGAGGGACACTTTAAGGAACTGCCCCCAGCGCCATGAGAAAACTTCCTGAGCTCCCCACCTTCCATTAATTTTTCCATCCTCCAGCTCCCTGCCTCTCCCCAGCAAGCAACATTAAAGGTTTGAGCCCTGGACAGATGAAAGCCTGAGTGAGAGAGAAGGGACCAGAAAGGAATGAGGGTCCTCCCAGAAGAGAAGGAAGGAAATAAAAACGTGAACCTGAGTGCTCTTTCTTGGCCTGAGTTCACAGAGCTCAGAGAGAGAGAGAAGCAAACCTTGCCCAAAGAGCCCCACCTCCCAGCTGGGTTAGCCCAAACTATTAGTGTGGCCCTGGGGCACTGTGGATTCCTTCTAGAGAGTCTTCCCGGGTTGTTGTCTTCCTGAACAAAGAATTAGACAAGATAAGCAAAAAAAGTAGGGAAAGAAATACGCTCTGAAGAGTGGGTGGGTAACTGCAAAGGAGGGAACAGTGGCCACGAGATTAGTGGCGGCTGTCTTGTATCCTCCATTCTGACAGCAGATCTAGGTAACAGAGCCCTGCTTGATTTCATGCCAGAAATATTGAAAACCGCATTCTCTGATTGGTCCCAGGTACTGAGTTTGAAATGTTTTTTGCACATGTGCCCTGAATTTCCATGTCACAGCAGCTTGTCCAGCAGGCAGGCCCTGCCCCAACCTTCTGCTTCAGCAATGACCTCATGCCTCATGGACAGTTTGATGATCAGTTCTTTCTGAACCTAGGAAAGGTCTCAGTATGGAGTTATGTCCGTCACCAGATTAAGACACATGATGCAAGAGTTGTCATCGATTAATTCAATAGATTAATTCAATTGATGAAGCCCTAGATCTCTACCAGATGAAGATGAAAGCGAGAAGCAATTCCCTGACCTGGGTGGATGGCAGATGGCCACAGAATGCTGGAGCACGACCAGAATTCGACAAGCACCCAAGTTAGCACTGAACAATACCAAAAGGGTAGTGCCAGAGCTGGAGGCACCTAGGGCTTCTCTGACCTGACAGGAATCCTGCATCACATACACACCCAGTGGGACATGGTGTGCCTCCTCCCAGTGTAAGGAATTTATATAGTGTCCAACGTTTTTATGTTTTTACTGAGTTATAACTTAGATAACAAAACATACCATTAAAAATATTGAAGTACACAATGATGTTCAGTACATTGTGGTGTCATACAGACACTATCTGTACATAGTTTCAGGATATTTTTTCATGCCAAAAAGAACTTCAAGCCCTTAACTCCCCCTTCCTCACAGCCCTCAGCTCCTGCTTTCTGCACCTGTGGGTTTACCTCTTTCTGATGTGTCCTGTGTGGAGTCACACAGTACCAGGCACTTTCTGCAGGACTCTTTCACTGAGCACATTGTGATGTCTGTCCATATCAGAGGCTGTATTATTGATTTTATTTTTGATTGAATAATATGGCAAAATACATGCAACATCTCAATTTCTTGCTCCATTTTAATATTTAAATCACTTCTAAGACCCAGAACTCAATCATCAAAATATAGGTCAGGACATATTTGGAGTTTCGGTTTTCATCTAATTTGGAAAATTTTTAGTCATTATGCCATGCTATACTTGAACCCAATAAATAAAGGCCACAGTGTAAGAGCCTTGTGGCCGCTGGTCCACTGCCTTATCAGAAAATAGAAAAGGTCTTCCACAAAGCATCATAAATGGACTCATATTCAGCCTGATTTTAAGTATGTTTCAAATCCTCATGAGGTCTATTGGCCATAATCAGACCGAAGTCTCAGAAGACTCACGGCAAGTTTTACCACAGTTCACTATAGGGTCTGGTGTGTCCTACAACCTTACCAGAGGACTGACCTCTCCTTGCAGAACGGAGATGGTACTTCATTCCTAAAGTTCTTGCCATGCCCTGAGTTATTTGAGAAGTAAAAGAAGGCTGATTATCACTGTGAAGGACTGGCACAGTCCAAACTGTGGGGTAAGTTCTCTGGGCAGCACCTCGACTACTTCCATCGCTTGTTCCAAGTAGGTAGAGAACGTTTCAATCCAGCCCGTCAAATTGTCAATCAAGACCAATATTTGTTTAAATCCCCCACACAGTGGCACGAAGGTAAAGCTTAATTGCTACTCCTTTGCAGGGTATATCACCCTCCTCCGTATGGGTTCTACCAAAGGGGGCAGTTTGTGCTTGCCAGGGTCATCGTGGGTAAGCTTGGCACACCTGGCAGGTAGTCACTGCTGGCCTTGCTCCTGTGAAAATCTGATGATCATTTCCCATATAGCATCTCCTCCAATATGGGAAGGACTAGTTTGTTTCCTGATGCCACCATGGTTCCCTTTTAACTGCTCCCTCTCCTAACACCCATTTATCTTCCTGGGGGTGTAGGTGAGTTTTGTCCCTCAGGAACTGGGAATAAGGCTATGATCATTAAGGGATGTAAGGCTCCCTTTTGCCTCAGTATCGGGCCTATTGATTCCCAAGCAGATTTCAGATATGTCCCTTTGGTGTCCTTTGCAATGAAGGACAAAGACCTGCCTGGGAGGATGAACTGCCTCCAGGAGTTGCAGATTTCCTTGTTTATGTTTTATAAGTGGTCATTCATTAGTTAGCAAGCCCCTTTCATTCCAGATCACTGCATGTGTATGCAGCACCAGAAAGCCATATTAAAATCTGTGTAAAGATTTAGGCCTTTGTCTTTAACTAATATCAGTACCCAAGTTGGCTACAAGCTCTGCTTTTTGAGTGGAACTCTAGGTGTACAAGGGCTGGCTTGGATGACCTGTTGACAATTACATAACCTGCCTTGCAAGGTCCCTCCTGGACAGAGCCACTTCCACCCCTAGAAAATCCCTCCTCAGGATCTTGGTGGGACAGATCGCTGATGGTCCATCTACTCACATACCTTGAAGAAATCACCTGTTCACACAGAGGCTGACTTTCAGCCCTGCAGGGATTTGTGTGGCAGGACTAAGAGTAACACAGGCCTCTGTTTTAGCCTTCAGGGTGTCCAGGAACATGGCCAGGTATTGGTAAGCTGTTCCCTTATCAGCTGCAAATGACCTCTGGACTCAAGAATAGCCCTGACCTGAGGGGGAGTCAGGACATCCAGCTTTTGTCCCAAAGTTAAATTCATGGCTTCTTCTGTTGGCATAGTGGCAGCTGCTTCCAGGAAGAGCGACCATACAGCAATCACTCCATCTGGCTTTTTTGAAAAATATTGCACTGGATGATATTTGAAATATATCTCCCTGTTCCAGCTTTAAAGTCAAGACATCTAGAGAAACTCCTCTTTTCTTATATCTACAGGAAAAAGGGTTTTCTCTAAGTCGAGCATTTCTAGTGCTAGAACCTGAGTAAAACCTCGCTTTATTTCTTAAAATGTATTGTCAGTCACTTGTCCAATCTAGGGGCTCAGATTCCAGACTTTGACAGCCTTTCACAAAGGCTTTGTCATTAGTCTCAAATCAGGTATCCAGAGCTGGCAGAAGCTGACCATCCCCCAAAATAGGGAAGCCATGGCTTGGTGACAGGAGAACTGAGATCACAGAGGGCCTGTGTCCGGCCGGCCCTAAACTATTCTCATCCCCTGGGTGTAATAATGTGTCTCAGGTATTGAGCTCTCAACAGGTATCTGAGCCTTTTCATCTGAGACTTTATTTCCCTTTGCAGCTAGAAAATTGACTTCCGACAGTATTATTGTAGAGCAGCTACCAAGTTGCTCTGCAGATTAACTGTTATCTACACACTTTGGACAGACAATCCCCTGTGTAAGACCTAGATTCCCTGAGTGCATTCCCAGTGCCCAAGAGAAATAGTGGGGATTTTCAAACACACAGTTAAAATGCTCCTCCTGCAGCAGGCTCGCAGGTTTCTATTTTAGCTTTTTTGCATTCTTTTCTTTAATAATCAGATATCTATACACACACATATATGAATACACATGCACACCTGTTATGGTTGATACATTGTGTCAACTTGGGGAATCTAGAGGTTTAGCTGAGTGACTCAGGAGGAAGCTGGGGTGCTTACTTTGTAAACATCCTGAGCCTGTGGAAGAGGAGGGCATGGAGATTGTGTGAGATGTTCACGACCCCTGGGTGGGGGTAGGCTGTTTACAATGTAGGGGAGAAAAGGAGGCTGCTTGCAGCCATTCCTCCCTTTTGCTGTGGTTGTTTTTGCTGTGCTCTGCTGCCATGAACTGTAGCTCTCTGACTCTGCCTCAGAACCAACCAAGTATGGACTGAAGCCTCCACAAACTGGAAGCCAAATAAACCTTTCCTTTCCTCACTTTGAGTGTTGGGTATTTTGTCTCAGCAACAAGAGTAAAGTAACCAAGACAACACCCCTGTATATTTGCACATGTATTCTCAATCTTTATTGCGTGCAATCTGATGTTTTGCCCTGTGTCTGTGTCTGTGCCCCACCCCCATCCCTCAGAAGCCACCGTCATCTGATTTTGTGGGAACAGCTTCCTATTTTTTAAAAGATACACGCGCACACAAACCTTTGTTTTCTGTTTTTTGAAGTCAAGCACACAGTGCGGACGACATACGCTTGCCCTGTCGCGGTTACCAGAATGAGGAGGGGCGCACATCTCTGCGGACACATGCGAGGATGGTGTGCGTGCGCACTGTGTGAGGCTCAGGTGTGGGCAGGTGTGCGCAGGGGCAGCTCCGCCTTCCCCCAGCCCTCAGTCGCCGCCTCCTTCATGAGACCTGCGGCCACAGCCCCAGGGACCCCAGGGTCACAGACAGTTCTGGCTGCAAGGAGAAGTAGATGCAGACCCCAGGGCCTGGCTGTGCAATCGCCACGCTGCGCGTGCATGAAATCCTCAAGGTGACCCCTGAGCCCAGGTGAGGCCTGAGCTGGAGCCCAGCACTTAGCTGAGGGAGCACAGCCCAGCCTCAGGGCCAGCAAGGGACCTGGGAGGTTTGGGGGAACCCTGGGCAGATCTTCAGAGAAGCATCTGAGGGAGAGCGGTTCCCAGGAGACAGCAAGGGTCTCAGCTGGGTCTCTGGAGCCAGCTATGGCATGCTCTCTCCCAGGACTGGTCACTGTGACAGGGACCCTGAGGGTCCAATCTCCTGGCCACTGGTAGAACCCTCCAGCTGCAGCACCCGCTCCAGGAGAGTGGACCACCTGGCCATGGTGCAGCTGGCTTTCCAGAGTGACTTCCTGAGACCTCGGGTTCAGGATCCAGGCTGGCTGGGTCCATGCCTGGCAAGGATGGCATACATGCTAGACTCCGTGGACTCTGGAGACACCTCTTGAGCACCCCTCAGTGTGAGAGCTCGGTGGTCCAGCTGAGCATAGGTCACTTCCTGGGGTCCTTGCAGTGGGGTCTGTGGAGAGAGGCCCAGGGGAAGGAGACCTGCAGGGTGCTGAGGACCTCATGTCCTGGAACCCTGTCACCATGCCATCCCCTCCCACAGGACATTAGTATTGTCCTTGTGACCAGCAGAATGTGACCAGGTGACAGCATGTCACTTTCTGGACAGGTCTCCAGCATAGACCCAGGCCCCCAGACCCTAGTCGTCTCCTATGAACACAGCCCTGTTGACTCTTGCTCTGCACCCCAGAGAGACCTGGCACCAAAGCACCAGCTCAGCTGCCTCAACCCTGACCCAGGCAGGATTTGAGCCCTACTAACTGGGTTCTTTATTCCACAGTGTCCATAACCCATGCTGAGACTTACGGAGATAGCCTGCTGTCTGCCCTGATGAAGAGCTTGGTCAGCTGTGGTCCAATCTGGGGAGGGGAAGACACATGGTCAGGCCTCAGGTGGACATCAGAGGGTGAAAGTGACCAGGCCCCTCCACCCCACCCAGAACTTCCTAGAATGCTCCCAGCATCCCCTCCCCCCTCTGCCTGCCGAGTGCCCCTCCCCACTCCAGGCTGTCTTCCCCGCCCCCTTTACCTGCTGTCCTCCCTGGGCTGTCCCCAGCCAGGCTGGCCCTGAGGGAGGAGAACAACCAGGTTAGGGCAGCCTGGGACAGAGTGTGGGGTGGGGGATGTCCATGCGGGGACCTCACCTATCCTGAGGCCTCTGCTCCTGGTCCTTGCGCCTGGGCAGCCCTGAGGACAGTCAGGGGTCTGGGTTTAGGAGGAGGCTTTGTTCCCCAGCAGCCTGCCCAGGACAACTGCCCTCTCAGCCGGAGACCTACTGTGTTTATTTTGACGATGGTGGTGGAGGCAGAAGAGGAGGAGCAGGAGGAGCAGGAGCAGGAAACCGGCAGAGACCCCAATGAGGATGTAAAGGTGCTCTGCCTTAAGCCCGGAGGTAGCTAGAAAAGATGGAACCGGATTAGCAGCAGACACACTCACACATGTCACAGACATGATTCTAAGAAAAATCTCAACATATGCAGCAGCCTTAGAGCACTAGAACCCCAGTGGTCTGCACACCCGACCCCCCAACTCCACTGTGCACAGGGCTCAGCCACCAGCAGAGCATGGGCCTCCCCTTCCCAGAGGTGACCCCGGGCTTGGGACCTGGTGTCATGTCACTCACCCATGTGACTGTTGTCCACTGGTGTCCGTGTGGTTCTTGGGGAGGTGGAGTCTGGAAAGAGGTCAGGTGACTGAGCTGGACAGAGCAGGTGCTGCATCCTCCCAACCACCCTGTCCTCACAAACACTTGTCCACATTTTAATCATGCACATTTTAAAAACAAGGAAAGGCATGACAGGCCAGACTGCCACGTCCCTCTGGGCTAGCCAGTGTTACATGTGTTGGCAGAGCCTGGTGGGCGGCTCTGCATACCAGTGATGCCCCACTGCCTGGTGTGGCCAGTCCCCTACCTGGTGTGGCCAGTCCCCTGTGTGGTCCGCTGACCGTTGACCCCAAACCTCAACCCTAGCACAGAGGTGAGAGTGAACCCAGGGTTGAAGACTCTTAGTACACCTCAGCAGGAGCAGGGCTCTGTGCAAGGACTGACGGCTCCAGGGATGGCAGCAGGATTCAGAGCAAGGGGCCACCTCTTAGAGCCCCTCCCTGCCTGGCGTTGGTGCCCTGACATCATCTGAGAGTGCACCTGGGCACTGGGCATGACAGACCACACCCAGATCCCTGGAGAGAGCAGAGCAGGGAAGCAGGAGAGGCAGCAGAGCCCACTGCGGTTCTGTCCTGGGGGTGTGGCCGCCTCCTATGCCCCAAACACCACTGAGCACAGTTGACCTCACAGATGCTCTGCAAGCAGCATCTGTGAAGCCCAGGAGGGCACAGAGGTGGACTGGACCCTCCTCACTGGACCCTGCCGTAGGCACTCTGAAGACTAGGATATCTCTGGAGCTGACTGCAAAAGGGCACGGATCATCCCATCCCTAAGCTTCTCCCAAAGCACCATCTGACTGTGGTCAGAAACATCCCTGGACCATGAGAACTGCCCAGTGTATGGAGGGGATGCACCAGAGGGAACATAATCCTGGGGATACCAGAAGTGCTGTCTCCAGGGAAAAGACACAGAACACACCAGCCCCAGAAAAGACACTTGTACCCTTGGAGGGGATCTGCCCCACCACGTTTGGGGACCCATTCCCCACCCAGCCAGCAGGGCCAGCTCCCTGTCCACACTGTTCTGGTGTCGAGAGAGACCAGTGCCTTGGGGAGCTGGGGCAGGGAGGCCGAGGGGACAGGTGTTCTGAGAAGGGGGAGAGGGGCTGCAGTCAGGAGGAGGGGCTGGAGACAGAGGACGGCAGCTGGGGCCGAGGGCCAGGTACATGGGGACAAACCTGAGGGCAACGCTGAGGCTGGGTGCCTGTGGGCCTGGGTGACATCAGCACCGGACACCAGCACCTCCAGGCTCTCGCTGCGTGCAGACCAAGTGGACCATTTTACATAGATACAGACATAAGGCCCAGCACTCTTCAAGGTGAGGTGGAATCTGGCCTCCGTCTTCAAAGGCGAAGTGTTCCTCTCTTCCTTAACCAAGGAACATCTCCTCCCAGTATAACAAATCTCCAGAAGGAACGAGTCAAAGTGCCTATCAGCTTGGCAAACGATGGTCACATTCCTCCCCCAGGGTGTGACAGGGCCCAGCTCAGCAGAGATGGAGGGTGCAGGCAGGGACCCTGGAAAGAAGCAGAGCAGGGCCTCGGTGTCCACTGAGTGGAAATGGCCATAAGCAAAGCTAACTTCAGGGGTACGGCTCAGTGTTCATAGCAAACTGACAGAGCTGCGCGGCCAGGATCCAGTGTGATGTCACATTGTTTCTGCCCTCCCCATGCAGTCTGTGTGCCCCTGAGTTCTCACCCCTGCCATCTTCACAGTGTGGACCCCCAGCTTAGCCTCATCCTGTGCCTGGCTTGGATCTCCCAGAACCCTCACTGAGCTCCCTGGGCTGTGCACTGTGAATCCACTGCCCTCTGACCCACAGCCACACCCAGGCCTGTGGAGCAACTCTCCTGGGTTTTCCTCCACTTTTCCTATGCCTGTCTCAGCCCCATTTCCACTTCCTGATCATTGCAGGTTGAAAGTCCTCTCCTGTCTCACTTCGGATGGAGCTAGGGCTGGTGGGTTTGAAGCCCCCTATCAGGAAGGTCTGTAAGAGCCAGAGTCTGGCAGAGGCCCAGGTTAGCCATTCACTCATCAGTCACTCCTTCTTACTGACAAATGAAGGTGATAGGCATGCTAACTGCTCAGATCTGATCTTTACATATGACATACAAATATGTGCGCTTAAGCAGTGTCAAATACAGATTAAAATGTCAATGACACAAGCTTGCGCTGCACAGCATAGTGTTCTGATGTAGATACACATCCTGGAATGGTAACTCTGGCTCGCTAACACATGGACTCCGCTACATCCGCCCACTGCTCTGAAGGGAGAATGTTCAGAGCTTGTTTGGCTCTTGGGATTTTCAAGCACACAATAGATCTTGTTAGCCATGTTACTTCAATGGACTGAACTTGTTCTAATTGGGATTTTGGATCCTTTGACTAGGGCTCAGGTGTCTAGGAACAAGGGCCCCCGTGGAGCAGGGACAGGATGTGGGGACAGGAAGTGGGGACAGGAAGTGAGGACAGGAAGCGGCTGGGAGAGGGCCCTTCTCTCTCCTTGCTGCCCCCTTTCAAGCACATGGTTCTTCCTCTTCACCCCCAGGGTCTGCTTCCTTGTGCCAATGGTTCCACAAGTGCAGGACACACAGACCCAGTCCCTGCCCTTGGAGCTGAGACCAGAGCAGCCTGACACTGACAGAGTAATTGTCCCCATCCACAGCTGCACCCTGAGGTGAGAGTCCTGGGGGGAGGGCAGGGATCTCACACAGGAGGAAAGTAGGCTGCCCACCCTGGGGTTCTGGGGCAGGGCGCCAAGCTGAGCCCTGGCGCAGGTGTGGGTTCCCTCCACTGAACCCCCAGGCACAGCAAAGGGGAGTGGCCACCTGCAAGTGTTGCCAGAGGACACTGAACTCCACTTGGACAGGAGAAGAGAGCCAGAAGACCCACCAGGGACATGGAGACTACAGTGAGCAGTGTGACATGGACTTGAGAATCACCCTGAGGCCATTTAAAATGCTCTGAACATGAAGAGAAAAGATGTGTGAGGTAACATAGCACTTATGCTAATTAGCTCCATTAAGCCTGCTGCAATATCTGCTTGCTTTAAAATGTCAAGCTGTACATGGTAAACAGGAGCAGTCTTATTGGTCAATTTGAAACTCTGTCTGTGAGCTGAGCAGGAACTTGTGCCTCTGAAAACATGATAGAAAGGAGAGATACCTTGGGACAGGGGCCCCCGGTGGAGCAGTGACAGGAAGCGAGCAGGAGATAGCAGTGCCCACAGCAGAGAGCTGCGGTGGTCTGATTCTGACTGAAGACGGACCTTGGAAAGCCTCTGAGGAGGAAGAAGACTTTGCTTGAACAGCGATATAAACACAAAGCCTTTGAATAAAATTTTAAAATCACAGAAAGAGATTGATGGGATTTCTGCATTTGCAGTGTGGACTGCAACCACCCTGGTTCTGGAAGAACCTGGGAATGGGCAGTGTTGGACGACAGGAGAGGACCGGGAGCCTGGAGGGAGAAGCTCAGGCTCAGAGGGAGACAGAGCACTGGGACCAAGCTCACTTGGGGCCGTCCTGCTCCTGCTCCTGCTCAGGGGAACTTAGGGGAAGTCTGGGTCTCTCAGGCGTTCGATAATCACAAGCTCAGCCGGTGTCCCGCTGGTGCTGCATCTTCTCTGTGGACATGGAATGTCATCCAGACAACTGGCCCCGTGGTCACTGCCACACCATTCGCCTGACAGAAGAGACCGACCCACCGAAGTGTCCATCTGAGGAGGAGCGCACCAAGGATTGCGATACAGGCAGAGGGCAGCATTACTCATTCTCAGAGAGAAGGGACGTCGGCCCTCTGTGCACGCCGGGCAGACACCAGGGCCTCCTGCCAAGTGCACTGAGCCAACATGGGGCCAGGGCCACATGACCTCCTCTCCTGTGTGGAATCAGGATCTGAGCGTAGATCCGTGGTTCCTAGAGGCCAAGGGAGGCCAGGGATGGACAGAGAGACCGTGCAGATGAAAAGCCTAAAGGGGCGGTAAGCCCGGGGTAAGGCGCTGTGGAGACTGAAGGTAACCTGGGAAAGCCTCTGGGGGCAAGTCAACCTCAACTCATACTGACACGGAGCATATCTCAAATGGCTCAGAGGATGGATATAGAAGTTCTCACCCTAAACGATGAGAATGTGGAAATTCATATGTCACTGAGCCTACCTTACTTCTTCCAAACACCAACATTATATAAAAACATCATTCAGTAAAGTATAAATAAAAACAATTATTACTTCTCTTTTGAGAACAAGAAAGCAACAGAGAATTAGAAAACAAAAGCAGGACGGGCTTGGTGGCACACACCTGTAACCCTAGCACTCGGGACACTGAGGCAGGAGGATCAGCGTGAGTTCAAAGCCAGCCTCGGCTACATAGTGCCAGCTCAGCCTGAACTGCATAGCAAGACTCGTCTCAAAAATTAAAAAAAAATAAAAATGGAAGCAGTAGCTGGCTACAGGCTACACATTTGGGGTGTCATGAGGGGGACATAGGTAGGATCCGCCCCAGCCCTTGGGAGCCAGCTCCCTCCTGTCCAAAGGGGCTCAAATGACTCACCGTCCTGTGCGAGGATCTCCTGGCCCAGGCAGAGCACTGGAAGAGAAACCCAGTTAGAAAATGCCCACTGCCAAGGTTCCTACAGGGCTGGATCAGCAGAAGGGTCACAAAGCCCTGGACTCAACAGCCTGCTAAGGTTACCAAACCACCCCTCCTCACAGAGACAGTGGGTCCTAACCCTGTTGGCCCTGGAAGACTCCCAGACTCCCCAGGGCTCCCCCTGCAGATGGGCTCTGCACTCCTCAGCCCTTCCTGAAGCTGGCCTGGCTGCACACCCAGGGCCCTGTTTCTAGGACCAAGTGCTCTGCTGCCCCCAGTCCAATGTGAGAGAAGGGGCACCCTGAGGTCTCCTGCAGGACCAGACACCCTCCTGGCTGGACTCAGGCTGAGCAGGGAACAGGCCCTTCCCCAGTTCACCCCCCGCCGCCAGCCCCAGAAACCTCCTGTTGTCCCAGACTCACCCAGGGCCAGGAGGGAGGTGGGCCTTGGGGCCATGGCCTGGAGCTGAAAGCCCTGGGAAGACAGGGCCAGGATGTGTGGCTGGGGCCCAGGCGGTTTCCCCCCAGCAGCCTCGGTCACAGCAGAAGTGCAGCCTCCTTCTCCTTTCGCCCTGTCCCCTGCAGCACAGCGCGGTCCTGCTTTACATGGTGCTCTGTGTGAATCTGCAGACAGGGCAGATGGCAGGGGCACCAGAGGGCCTCCAGCTTCTCCAGGGGCAGCCTCAGAAAGGTGTTACGACACCAAAAGCCAACAGTTCCCCTCCCAGAAAACGGGAACCACAGTTCACTCTGTGAGTCTGAGGACTGTGATCTTTGCTACAGGCAGCAGGATGGAAAACGCGCTGGAAACACCACCCATAGATGAGATTTTAAAGGTTCACAGTCTGGGAGTCTTCACCCACAGCGTGTCTCCTCAGAAACCAGGCCTCATCCCATCTCTCTGGAGAAGCCGGGTCCCTGCCCACTGCAGCCAGGAATACAAATGGCGCCATTGCCCCAAGATAGCAGAATGAGATTCCTCAAAGCATTAAACACACAGCTAGGATAGGACCCAGCAGGCCCCTTTCTGGTGTGGGTCTAGCGCAGTCCGCATAAGTGCGTGGAAGAGAGAGCTCCATGCCCATGGCCACCGATCGCAGCGAGACTGCAGGAGCGGAGCTGCAGAACCATGGAAATTTCCACCAACAGAGGGCAGCTGCGGATGTGCTGGGTGCAGAGCGCAATCTATGCAGCCTGAGATGAGAAGGGCGTCTGCCAGGGACAGAACACAGGGGACCTGCAGACATTAGTCTACCAGCATAAGCCAGACACAGACGCACGGCTACCGCACAGGTCCACGTGCATGGCATCTACATGGCTGGACCCATAGAGCCAGGGCGGGGATGTGCTTACCTGGGGCCAGGAGCAGGCGGTATGAAAAATGGGTGATCAGCAGGTGCAGGTTTTCAGACAAGTCAGCAGCACAGGCTCTGGACAAGTGTGGAATAACAGGCACTGTGCACTGAGAATTGTGCAGGGGATGGGGGAGTTTTCGGGGAGTAGTTCCATCAAACAGCGACTAGCTGTGACAGTACAGGGTCTCCTGCCATCTCTTGGGGTCACTGGGGACCAGGAAGTGCAGGGTGCTGCACAGCCCTAAAGGGAAGGAGAGTCAGGACCCTGAGGATAAGACCCACAGGGGACATGGGGCACACAGGGCACACCAGGCACCAGAAGGAAGTTCAGCTCTGGGGTCTTTACATGGACTGTGATCCTGAGGCTGAGAATAGAACATCACCCTGGATGCTGGGGTCTACTGCCTCCAGGCACGGGGGGGACATGTTCTTGTGGGACACACCGACGGCAGCCCACGAGGTGGCCGTTGCTCACCTGGTTCTGGGCTGGTGCTGAGGTCTGAGTTCAAGGGGGCTACAGGAAAAAATACAGGGCCAAAACCATCTCAGCAATCTGGCCTGCAGGGCCTGTTCCAGCTGACCGACGAAGGACCACGGGACTCTGAGCAGAAGATACAGGTATTTGAAAGGGTCCTATTCTTGCTTAATAATGGGATTCAAAAGGAGAACCTGGTTCTCTTTCTCACATGGAAACTACATCCGGATGTGATGTCAGATCTGCAGCCCTCGTTTCCCAACAGTGACACAGGACTCAAGCCCAGTGTTTCAAGAACAGTTGAAACACTCAGAAAATCCTGTGGAAGGCCCCTGAGTGGTTAAGCCAGCCCGGCACTTCCCCTCACTGTAACGGTGTGGGAGTGTGTGTGACTGGGGAACCAACCAGGGAGTGCTGACCTAGGCCCCCAGCACTCATTCAATATATTTTTATTTTCAGACAGGGTTTTGCTAAATTACCAATTAGCCCAAGCTCGTCTCAAACTTGTGATCCTCCTGCCTCAGCCACCAAGTGCTGAGAGGACAGGTGCGTAGCACTACCCTTGGCTTCAGCAGGTTTCTAACTGTGTGCCAAGATGTGCATGTACCTTCACATTTACTGAAGTATGAGGCAAAATGTGCACATTGTACGTGCCCAGCTGGGTGGGTTTTCACAAACTAGACACAACCACACACCACTGCCCTGGGGAACAAACAGGACCCTGATCCAAGTAAACCCCTTTATGCTGTGCTCTGTGACATTCTCCAAGGACAGCATCTCTCTGGGGTCTGGGACCTCGAACAAAGGTTTCATGCTCTGCTTCCCTCCAAGCTCTGTATCCTCTTCCAGGCATGTGTCCTGTTCCGGGTGTGTGTCCTGTTCCACATGTGTGTCCTGTTCCTCTGTGTGCTGGCTCCCTTTGCTCCAGGAAATGCTCCTAGGATTCGTGATTCATCCTCAGTGATGCACCTAACCCTCAAGGCACCACAGTGTGCCCGAGTGAGAACGGTCACCTTGCATTCCCCATGCCAGTGTTAATGGGCATTGTTTAGTTTCTAACCTGGGGTGAACTGCACTGTGCTGAGCAGCTGAATGCCTGTCACCAGTGGGGACACACTCTTCTCTCCACATCTGCAGGTTGGGTTTCAGGACTCCAGAGAACAAAATCCACCCTTACACCAAATGGCACAGTTGGAGGATGACACCTACACATATCTTCTGTGCTCAGCCCTGCAGTTGAGATCACTTTCATATGACCTTGGTCACTTGAATATCCTCTTTGTTTTGAGAAATGTCTATTCAAGGGTTTTCTTTTCCTTCTTTTTTTTTTCCAGAAAAGTGGACTCTATTTTAGATTACATAGGAGGAATTGTTTTTTCTTTTTATGCAAGTGAACTCTTCATGAAGTATGTACACTGAATATTACTCCCATGCTGGTAGGGCTTTTGCTTTCCCTGGTGTGTTCTGAAGGATGGGATTGTGAGTCACTTTGTTGTCCAGCTTCTCTGTAGTTTGGTTTTCAGGTTAGTGTTTTGTGCATGTATCCTAAATGCTCACCCGGTACACAGTACAAAGCTGTTGTCCTGCCAAAGGGAAGAACATCCTTCTTCTAAGAATGTAGATGCGCACTCCATCTGGCCAGGGAGCTCCCCAGGACAGGGACAGGGAAGGAGGAACAGCTGGGCTCTCTGGGGTCCACCCCCAGCTCTGGAAACAGACAGAGCAGAGACAGGGCTTTCTGCACCAGCCAAGAAGGAGGGCTCCCCCGGGGCTTCATCTCCAGCTGTTGGGACAATACTATGGTCCCAGCATTCCTGTTGCTCCTCCTTGAAGCTCACACTAACCTAAGCCCCTAAAGCACTGCGGTATATGTGCTTTCTTCACAGGACTAAACACCACATGAATGACATTTATTTTTAATGTTTTATATTACCAGCACATGTTTGTAGCACACGACATTTCCCTTCCTCCTATAGTATTTGTGCAAATGCACCCCAAATTTTCATTCCTTTTCTACCCCGCCCCTCTCTTCCTTTTTTCTCTCTCTGTCTCTTGATCTTCTTTCCACTGGACAAAGCTCTGTCTCCCTACTTGCTATTACCTTGTATTTTCCCTTTCAGACGGTCTGCAGTTGGGATGATGCCCTTTCAGGTGGGCACCTTTCACTGAGTAATATGCATTTAATTGTCCTATAAGTCTTTCAATCACTTCACACCTATTCTTTTTTGGATGGAGGAATATTCCACTGACCAGCTGCACTACATTATCTCTACTTACTGTAGGGCACCTTGCTTTGATCCAAGTTTGTAACATGGTGAAGTAAAGCTGCTACAAGCATGCATGTGCAGGTTTTGGCTCCTCTGGGTAAATACCAATGAGTGTGATGCTGGATCATGTGGAGACAGTGTTTGCTTGACAAGAAACAGCCCCACCGTGCTCCAGGGGACTGTGGCCACTGCTCCCCGTCCACTGTATACCAGCCCCTGGGCATGTGGTGTGGCCAGAGCTCTGGATTTGGGCCGTCCTAATAGTGTGCAGCCCTCACTGGGTGTTGAGATTTCGAAAGCAGTGCAGAACATCAGTACTTCCTCGTCTGATCCTATCTCCCCTCCCAGTGACCCTGGATGAGTCACTTCCCCTGAAACTTTAATAAATGTGAATTTGAGAATCCCTTTCCTTGGAAGTAAATCTACCATTTTATCAGATGCTTATTACAGGTCAGTGTCTGAAATGAACAGGGGTGAACAGAACAGATACAGATGCAGTAGCACAATGTCCAAGGAAGGAGATGGAGCCCAACAGCTAAGCACACTCTCTGCAGTGCCACTGTAGTGAGGGGATCAGGATAACACCCACCAGGGAATGGGTCTCCTGCAGTACGAGGGATTTCACACAGAGCAGTTCTGGTTCTCACTCATGTAAATGACACTGTGCAATTTTCCAGGCAGAATTTGAATTTCCTCTCTAAGAGAGTTGCAAGCACAGCATCATCCACCACGTGGACTCCACCATCCACGTGGGCAGAGCTGGCCTCCACTTCGCTCAACACAAAGATTAGAGAGTGCAAAGAACACAGGTCCACTTGGGAACATCGCCGACCTGGAAGTCACAGACTTTGTCTCTGTTCAGTTTTCTGGTTGGGAATGTCACAGCAGTCACATGGGGTTGCCAGGGACACTCAGAAAGCAGGCATGCCAGGCAGGGACCTCCCACAAAAGTACTGAAGGAGGAAGGGGAAATATGTTTGTTTCTCTGCTGAGCAGACAGACAGTGATGCCTCTGTGAGATGTCATGTGAATAAGCCACACAACAGTGCACAGCACAGGCAGTGCCCCAGCTCTCCCATCCCGTGAGCCATGCGGGGTGACAGAATCCCTGGTCCTCAGCAGGAACCCGCCAACCTGAGGCTCTGAGTGGCACAGGGAGACCTCACAGGCTCCTCCATGCACCAGCATGACTAACAGCTCCCTAAGGGGCACCCTTGCAGGCCACAGCACAGAGGAAGGTGGCTGTGTGCATGGCTGATGCCCCCTCCTCACCGACATGGGTCCTTTGCTCTCGATTTTGACATGGGAAGGGCTCCCCATGGCCCATGCACTGTCCCTGACCCTGAATATGCACATAGAACCTGGGGCTGTGTAACTTCTGGGCTCCATCCAACATAGATGGCCACGTGGCTTTGGCTGACATTTTACACTTGGCAGCATCCTTAATTGCACGTGATGGTTACCTGGGCATAATCCTGAGCTCCAGTGATGTCAGGATCCCTGGAGTCATGATGTCCTTTTCCATCTACACAGAATTCATCACGTTTGGAGACCCCAACCCCAGAGCATCACAGAGCTCTTCTGGTGGATGGCGACAGGAGAAGGGATCAGCAAAGAAGTAGAATCTGGAATTTTGCATGAGTGACAAACACTTAGGAATTTAGACTCCAAAGTCACTCTCAAAGTCAGCCTTCCCCATCAGAACACAGCCACTTTCATGGGAGAGGATGAAGGCCAGACCTCCACTGTTCAGGGAGCGCAGCTGTGTGGCCCCAGGCTCAGCGCTGGAATATTCTGCTTCCCACAACCACTGCCCTCCATATCATGGGCCAGCCGGGCCTTGGGTCAAGGAAGACATGGTCTCCCCGTGTCCCACTCTCGGGCCTTGGGTCCCTCCTGCCAATTCACATCTTGCTGTGGGACACCAGAAGCAAAGATGGCAAGTGTCCTGCAGCCTGCCCAGCCACAAATACCCAAATAAAGCATGTGGGGTCACAGCCTCTGCTGTGGTAACTGTGGTTTTGTCACCAAGTGTTTCACAGCAAAGTCACCCACCAGGTCGGGGGCCCCTTCCCTAGAGTGGAGGAACAGTGCTGTCCTCCTAGATGCTCTTCTCCTTCCTGTGCCAAAACTCATCATTCTCTCTAATCCAGTTCCCGAAGGCAGATGGGAGACACCGAGGAGTTCCAGGCAGAGGGGCTCTGAGTGCTGACTCATTCACTGCATTGTTAGACACTGTAATGTGACCTGTGGCCCAGGTAGAGTGGGGACTCCCACCTGGGCCACCTCCCCTGCGCCTGGGAGGAGGGCCAGAGGCATGCTCTGCTCACCAGGACTAGACACTGCAGGGCTCAATGTGGGCCTGGGGGGCTCTTCATGTGTGAGCAGGCACATTCCAATGGCCATACCGTTGCAGACAGAAACCAAGAGATCAGAGAGACCAATGGGGATTAAGAAGAGGATTTTTTCCAGCAGTTTAGATGCACATCGACCCACACACTCTCATCTAAAGTGCTGGCCTTGGAACAAAAGAAAGATTCTAGCTGTATACATTTGGCAGGGGGCGGGGGGGCTGGTCTTTAGAAATGGGGAGGTGGGTCAAGCGAAGGTACAGGGGTGAGACATAGCAATGCATAATGTAGCCTGAAAGAAGACAGAGCCTTGTGCATCCTGTGAGAACAACATGAAGAAACCTCTGCTCACAGGACAGCTGTCAATCTTATCCGAGCAGAACAAGAAGTTACAGCTAGGGGGTCAGGAGGGGACTTGAGGGTAATTACTCTTTAAATTCAGCCTTAATACTACCACAGCAACACCAGATTCTAGAAAACAGGTCAGCCTTACTCAAGTGTGATGTTGCATATCTGTAATGCTAGTGCCCTGGAAGGCTGAGGCAGGAAGATTTCACACTCAGTTCCAGCCTGAGCAACTTACCAAGACCCTGTCTCAAAATCCAAAAACTTTAAAGGAGCAGGGGATGGAGTTCAGTGAAAAGGCTTAGGGCTGGATCCCCAGAGCCAACAACTAGGTCACTCTACCTATCAGCAGTTTCCCGAGATACACAGTGTATTTTTCACTCAAGTAACCAACGTTTCCACATGAGCTCTGTGAAATGCCAGGGATGCCTCAGGCACCCATATGCCTCCAGCTCTGGCTCTGACTTGCACTGGAACCTGGACGGACTCTAAAGCCATCCAGGGGGAGAAAGAAAGAGAAAGTGGAAATGGAACTTTGTTTTGTGTCTTTAAACCACCTGTAGCTCCACATGAGTGAGCTGCATTCAACCACAGAGAGGAAGGCCAGGGATGCCCAGTGGGTGTGGGAGGCTGGGAATGCTGTCCTGGCAGCAAGGGTAAGAATGCAGACCCACACCCAGGCACTAGGGAAGGGGGACCAGGCTTCCACTGCCCTGGAGCCACAGCTGCTGCTCGGTGCTCAGAGCGCTGGCGAGAAAATCCCCTGAGCTCCTGGGAATAGGACCCTGGCCTGGAGCAGAGGTCAGCAGGGCCCAGGAACTGAGGAGCAGCTCAGTGAGAACAGGCACAGGGCGGCAAGGGAGGTTGAGGAGGGACATGTGGCCAGGAGCCCAGGTCCAGGGACAGTGTCACCTGTTCTAGCAGCTGGAGTCGATGCCACACAGAAAATAAAGGATGAGAGGACCTGTCCCAGGTGAGCTGATGATCCAGGACGTGTCTTTAGGACAGTGGGACAGGTGCTGATGGTAAACATAACTGTAATCATTTGGTTTGATTTTGTTTGGTTTGCTTTGTCACCAGGAATTAAACCCAGGACCTTGTGCTTGCCGGGCAGGTGCTGTGCCACTGAGCTATGTCACTGGCCCTGTAATTGTTTTTTGTTTTGTTTCTTAAAATGTGGACAGTATTACAGGAGGAAATAATAAAGCAGTGGCTCATTTTTCTGAACATACTCTGTGCTCAGCCAGGGCTTCATGCAGGCGTTTCTGCGGTTAGACCCCTTTCTCAGGAAAGGGCTCAGGGTTGCAGAATTTGATCAACATGGTGCAGGCAGGAGGAGCTGCACCTGGATTTCATCCGCAGAGGTTGACCTTTCCCATCCCTGCCAGAGCACCGTGTTTCTTATGGTCAAACCTAGAGTCTAGACAGGCCTGGGAGAACACACTCTCTGCCCCGGAGAGAGAGGCACGCCCAGGCCAGGACAGTGAGGAGAGGGCTGAGTGGATGGCAGTGTGAGGAAGGGGAGATGGCTCCAGCGAAATGCTCCTGAGAGTTTGGCTCGCAGAAGGGCACTTCTAGGTTATTTTAGACTGGACTTCAGCTATTAAAAAATAAATAAAAGAAAGCAAAGGGCTTCTGTCTGTGTTCTTTGGCTCCTCTGTGGTCCAGAGAATCAAGCTCCCCAGAGGAAGTGGGAGTGCGGAGGCCAGGCCCCACCTTGGCCCTCTGAGGGCACCTGGCCGATCTCCCACACAGAAGCAGCTGGCAACAGGAAACACATACCGAGTTTGAAGACCCTACACGTGACAGTTCAGCTGCTGGAATGACCACCTCAGCAGCAAGCAGAACAGAGGCCAACCACTGCACAGGACCACAGAAGGGCTGTAGGGACTCGACAGCCCCCGGGCACGAGTGACCAGGCTCCCGTGCCTGTGTGTGACAGTGCACATGGGTGTGAGGGCATGTGATGTGCAAACGAGGGGACTGAGAGGAGAAGGCAGAAGCAATCTTTGAAGACTTCGTGGCCCATGTTTCCTAAACCAGGGGAGACTTCCAGCGCAGACCCGCTGTCTGCTCAGCAGCTTAAATCTGACCCACTGAAAGGGCCCTGAGAGACCAGGGAGGAGAGGGGTGGAAACAGAACGGAGGGGCATCTGTCTCTGCGCCTACACTCCATGCTGCCTGCGGTCGCTCACTGCTCCTGCACAAGGGTTCTGATAAAAACAAAATCTCCATTCTGAGAAGAAATTCACCTGTCTGTAACTGAACGTCATCCTGACTCAGCTTGGTTCCCCCAGGGCTCACCAAGATCAGCTAGAGAGAATTCAGTTTTCTAATTGTCCAAGCAAACACAAAATCAGCATCACCAAGACCCCTCGCTCACTGCTACACCTCAGCTGATCCCTCAGCTTGCCCCCAGGTTCTTTCCCTCTCCCACCTGCACTCCCAGACCCCTGGCAGCTTCCCAGCACCCTCAGGGCCCTCCCTGCCAGGCCGAGCCAGGAACATAGGGATTCCCTGGACCAGCAGCCAGGGCAAGGGGCCCCACAGTGACTCATGCGCATGCGCCTACACTCTCGCCTCCTGGTACCAGCCTGCGGGCTGATCCCATGATGGAGCTGGGCAGACCCACATGGGAGAGGGCGACTCCCCAGATTCATGCCTGTCTTTCTTGGAAATCAGTCCTTGGAGAGCAGAACTTGGTCAGAAGTAGAAAGAAGCTACAGAGGAGTCCTCCACAAATGCCTGCACACCTGACCAGCGATGGGAGAAAGCCAGCCAAGCGCTGGCTCTCCTGGGGCAAGTCTCTGAGTCCTGTGAGCCCAGGACAGCACAGTACTGTGGGCCGGGCACGGGGGTGCACGCCTCTTATTCCAGCAGTCTGGGAAGCTGAGGCAGGAGGAGTGAAAGTGGGAGACCAGCCTGGGCATCTTAGCAACTTAGCAAGACTCTGTCTCAAAAGAAAAATAAAAGGGCTGGCTGGGAGGGAGCTCAATGTGAAGACCTTGGGTGCAATCCCAGTAACACCACTACCCTTGAACCGAAGGAAAATTAAGAGGACAGGACGGGGGCTTAGGGAAGACCCTGCTCCGGGAGTTGGTGCCTCCTGAGAGGAATGGCCCTGACAGGCAGCACAAGCAGGTCCCTAGGAAGACCAGGGGGGAGGGGAGCGGAAACCAACAGGTGCCCTCCCCAGGGCCCTGAGCTCCTCACACAAGGCCCAGCCACCTCCTGAGGGAGGAGGGCCTGGGACACAGTGGGCCCACCATGGTGCCCAGATGGATCTGCGAGGACGTTGCAGGGGCTGCTCAAGGACGGGGAGGGCAGCTCCCCAGGGTCACCAGGGCTTTCATGAGAACCAGTCTCTGCCCAGAGTGCAAGTCCAGCTCCTTGAGACAGGACTCGCTGATGGCAGACGCAACCTGGCACAAAAGGGCGACTCCACACAGTGACCACTTCAGCCTCTTCCTGTCACTCCTCTTCCTGCTCACGCACACTCAGGGGCTTTCACCCTGGCCATAACCATGGGGTTCTGCACCTTGGTGTGCATGGATGTCCCCCTCCACTCACCCCTCTCTCAGCGAGCCACTCGACATCCTCACTGGTTCCGTGTGCACCTGCCCCAGGGCCTTTGCACTAGCAAGTTTTTGCCTCAGAGACACATGCGGCCCCCTCCCTCCAGCAGTCTGGACCCCAGCGTCTCCTCTCACTGAACCTGCAGTCGTCCCCTGTGATGTCACACCACCCCATCCTACAATCCTTCCCCCTCCTCCCACCTCTGAGCCTACTGCTTACGCTGTGTGTATTTCATGGATCCTTAAACATCCACTGTGTGGATGTGTTTTCTGAAGTGCTTCCTGCCTGGTGTCTGTACCTGTATCATGCCGGACATGCAGTAGAGGTCCGATGAACATGCCCCGGGGAAGGGGGACTGCACGGGCCCACAAGGCACCCAGGAAGCGTGAGGGAGGCTCTAGATTCGAGGAACACAGCCCCAGATGCCACATTTGCACATCTGGGTCCTGCCTATGCTGGTTCCACACTGTGTGACTTTAGGCTGCTAATCAGCTCTCTGTACCTCTCCTGCTGCTTCTGCAAAATACAACTTCAAAAGTCAGAAGAGACAACTTGCAGTCTGTCAGGAAATGTTTGCAGCCTGTGAGGAAATGTTTGCAAAATACCTCTGCAAATCATTAGTGAACCACATACAACAAAATCTCAAGCAAATCAATAGTAAAAACCCTCCAGAGATCAATCTGAAAACAGGCAATATTTCTAAACAGACATTTTTCAGAGGAGGACCTAGAAATAGCCACCAGGTACATGAGTACCTGCTTGGCCTCATTCACCACTGGGCAAATTCAAGTCGAAATCACAGGCAGACGTACATGGCTACAACTACACAGACAGAGGGGAAGAGCTGACCAGCTGTGCAGACGAAGAAGCCCCGCATGCTGTCAGTGGGCGAGCTAGCACGGCCACCGGGAGGAACACGGCAGAGGTTTCTGAGCAGCAGAACAAGGAGCCACCACATGATCCAGACACCCCGCTGCTGGGGGACAGCACAGGACTTGAGAGCAGCACATGGAGACGCCCTCACCCCCGTGTTCACGGCAGCACCACTCACGACAGCCATGAACAGAACCCACCCCAGCGTCCACCCGTGGGGGAAGGGTGGACAACGTGTGGTACAGATGCACCCCACCAGGTGCATTCCGGGCACAGGTGGAAAGCCGCCTTCTTTCACACAGTGGGTGGACGGGAAGGCGTTATGCTGAGTGGGCCAAGCTAGGTGCAGAAAGCGAAGCCCCACCAGAGGGCTCCTTGCAGAAGCTGAGCTCATAGAAGCCGAGAGAGAAAGGTGGGAGTCCTGGCTGGAGTCGAGATGCCTCTAAAAAGGCTCCTGTGCCGGCAGTCTGCAGAGGTGACTGGACTCAGCGTGTGATACTGGGATTAAGGCTGTGTGGTTACTATACTAGTGTAGCACAGTTCTGGGCGAGGATAATGGAAGGTCAACTCTGGGTGGAAAATGTAGGTCACCCCTACGGGAAATTTGTGTGGCTTTCAAGACAAATTTTTTAAAATCATAAACTATGAAAGAAACTGAAGGGCTTAGGAGCTGGATGTGCAACTGCGGGCCATAGAAGAAGGAAAAGCCGGGAAGGGGAAAGGCGAGCAATGTTACGGGGACCTCTTTAGAGAAAGGACCTTTAGGAAAAGGAAGGCAAAAGAGGGACGCCTCCCACAGAAGCAGGCGGGCAGTCTGGATGTCGGGGTCCCAGTCACCACCCCGCGCCAAGGATCTGCACAGCGCCACCTGGCGGAGGGCAGCGTGAGCGTCCCCGAACACGGAGGCACAGGACAGCAGTGACCCATGCGGCAAAGGGGAGGCACGTCCGAACCCCGCCGCCCTCGCCCCCGATGCCACGGCTGTGCAGGTCCAAGCCCTCCAGGTCCGCGTTTCTTCTCCGCGGCCTCTTCAGCCTCTTCCTCAGGCTCCGCTCTCTGCAGAGGTGGCCGCGGCCGCTTCGATTAACTCGTTTGGCGATAATTTGAAGTGTCCACGAAGTTCGCAGGGAGATGCGCTGTGCCTAAAACGTGTCCGCAGCGTGGCGTTTCCGGCCGAAGTGTGGTAACCGCTGGCGGAGCGCGCAGCCCCGGGCCCCGGTGAATCCCCACCGGTGACCCTCGCCCCTGTCCACCGCGAGCCAGCCGGAGCTCATACTGTCCCCAGCCCCCGGGAGCAGAGGCGGGGCGAAGGTCGGGGTCCCCAGGGCTGGGGACCTGCGGGCCAGAAGAGCAGCCCTTGTGCTCCCTCTTGCGGCCGAGGGTAATCTGTGTTCCCCTGACTCCCTCCTTGCTTTCTTCAAGAGTATTTCTGGATCTTCTGCAGTGCACCCATAAGCACTTTGAGAGGCCCTTGAGCTGTGTCCACACACAAAGGGGACAATCCCCTGGTCCGATGCTTTGTGACCCCGCAGAAGGGCACCAGCCAGGGACCCTCCCTAGTCCAGCCCTCTGCCCTGTGGGTTACCTGGTGAGCCGCGTGGGAAACACCAGGAAGTCCCAGAATAAACAAGTGTAAGCTAGGAGTTATGTCCCGGAGCAGCGGGGTGAGGAAATCTCCCTCACACCAGCCTGCTCTGCCCAGGACAGTAAGACAGGAAGTTGGAGGGAGCGGGTGGTGAAAGGCGGAGGGGAGGGAAAAAAAGGAAGGGGAGGGGCAGTGGGGAGGGGGAGAAGTGAGAGGGGAGAGAGAGGAGCAGGGGGGAGGGAAGGAAGGAGGACTGAGGGAAGGACAGGCACGGGGCTCACCAGTGTGTGGCTGTAGGCGTCGCAGATGCACACAGCACAAGGGGATCTGGGGCCCTGCTGTGAGCTGCTCACAGTCCCCGAAGGTGTCATGAGGGGAGGGCGAGCAGAGTCCGCGGGTCTGGGAGGAGGTCTGAGGACAGGTGGCCCACGCAGAGCTCTGCATGCAGGGAGAGGCAAGGGGTTGTGCTGTGCTCAACTGACACTGTCCTCCGTGGTGCCCCTGACATCTCTCCTCTCACTTTCCCTGAGATCGTGCCAGCTCTTGAATTTCACTGGGTGACACAATGTCCTAACTTCTCTCCTCCCATCTCACTGTAAGATCTTTACAGATAAGATAGGAACTGAATTCTGCATCCTTGGCATGTGGAAAAAAGGTTGCAACAAGAAGTGCGTGCCTCTTGATAAATACCCAATTGCCCAGGCCATGGCAACTGGGTTTCTGCTCCTGGCTAGATCCCTGTGACAGGGCTCTGGGATCTGGCAGAGTCTCCAGGATCTTCAAAGAAGTCGTGGCCCAGGCCCAGGGACCAACTGGCTAGCTGCTGGGCGCCCCCAGGAGCAGCTGGGTAATTATAGTGGTGTCCCTGGGTAATTACCACTCAGGCCCAGTCAGCACTGGTAATAAAAGGATGCCAAAGGCAGTGCGAGGCCGTCTCTGAGACACTTCTGCCAAAAGAGGCGAGGGAGGGGAAAGAGCCATATCCAGGCAGGAGGGGCGGCCTGTTGGAAAGGTCTGCCGGTCACTGGCCTCAAGCACAGCTCCCAGCACCTCAGCCTTGGCTTCCCTAGACAAGTGGGAGCAAACGCCTGATGGAGCCACAGCCTGAGTCACCTGCCTGGAAGAGGGGGAAGGACAGCCAGCACCCTGGCTCCCACAGAGGGAGGAGGCGAAGCCGGGCTTCCACTGAGACTCAGACTGTTGGGAGCTTCTCTCCAGATAGGCCAAGGGCTCCTGTGTGCAGAGCCAAAAACGGCAAATGTGCTCTGCCCCTGCCTCCCTACCAAGGTGATTCCTTAAATAAAACCTCCCACCCACATACTTTGTGCCAGGTGCCTGGAGATTTTCTTATGACTAAAGGAGACTGCCAAACCTGGGGGTGAGACGTTGTCACAGGCTGAGCTTTCCCTCAATATTTCATTATGCAGTTTTTTCAGACATGAAGACGAGTCGGAGACACCTCGCAGCGACTCCCAGAGCAGGCTGCCTGGATTCCGCCTGGACGCCTTCTTTAACTGCTTGTTTTATCTCTGATGCCGCCTCCCTCTCCCTGTCCACCAACCCATTCTGAGAGTGTGGGCTGCATTTCCAAGTTGCAGGCATCAGCGTGCCCCACCCTGAACACTTCAGCAGTTTTTCCTAGGGTTCTTTTCTTGTTCTTTAAGATTTGTATGTCATGAATTGCACAAGTCTGAACTGTACCGTTAGCTCTGCTTCATAATCCAAGCCCCCTGAAGGCATAATCTGGCAACTATCCCATGAAGAGTTCTCAGGTGTCACTTCCTCCTTAAAACCTGGTTCTGAGATGAGCACTCCTCTGATTTTGTTCAACTACAAATTGATTTTGACTGCCCTGCTACTTTGTACAAATAGAGCCATGAACTCTCAGGAGAATGAGCCCTCCTGTCTGGCTCCTTGTGCTCAACTGATGGTGTTCCCGTGCATGTTGCTGGTGGGACCCATCTGTCCCTCCTACCTGATGGCACCTGGGCTGTTTTCTGCCTGAGGTTCTTGGGGATCAAGCGGCCGTGAACGCCCTGGTCCCAGACCGCGTGTGAATGCTGTGATTCTCCTGGGCCTGTGTGTCAGTGCTGTGATTCTCCTGGGCCTGTGCCCAGGAGTGAATTGCTGGGCCTCAGGGGAGATTTGTTTCTGTTTTTATCGGTGCCTGTTTGCATCAGTCTCTGGTCACATTCTTTGGGGTAGTTGGCCTGTGGGCAGGACACAGCTCAGGTCTTAATGCCCTTCCCCTCTCCTCCCTTCCCCACCCTGTCTCTTGGTCCCCTTCTCATTTGAGAAAGATCTGCCTCCCCATTTTCCATTACCTTTTATTTTTCTCTTTATTTATATTTAGGGTTTCTCATATAAGAGAAACCACGCAATATTTAAGCTTGCGTGTCTGATGTCACTTAACATCATGGTCCCGAGGTGCAGCCACTTTGCTACAAATGACTCAAGTTCATTCTTCTCTGTGGCAGGTCCCGCTCCACTGGGTGTCAATACCACATTCTCTTTATCCAGTCATCTGTTGAGGGGCAGAGAGGCTGCTGCTAAGACTGGGCCATTACAAATTATGCTACAAATGGCCAAAAAATGCATGAAAAATTGCTCAACATCTCCAGTCACTAGAGAAATGCAAATTAAAACAACATCAAGACTCCATCTCACCCCAGAAAGAATGGACACCATCAAGAAGTCAAGCAACAACAAATGCTGGTGGGAAAGGAACACTTCTACATTGCTGGTGGGAGCATACATTGTACAACCACTATGGGCTGTTTTTAAAAGTCTTCCAGAGGAGGATCGCTGAGTAGGTATGTATGTATGTGTGGGGTAGCTGACATGGTTGCAGTGTTGTCTCATGTCATATTGATGTGGGAAACAATCGGTGATTAGTCGTTTGATCAACCTTGTATGTCTATTTGTTTTGTTTTGTTTTGTTTTGTTTGCGGTACTGGGGATCGAACTCAGGATCCTGCGCTTGCTAGGCAAGCGCTTATTCCACTGAGCTATATCCCCAGCCCCTTGTATGTCTATTTGTATTGTCCTGAGTATACACTTTGAAGCTACCAACGTGTAATACAACAACCACTGTTGATCCCCTGCCACCTGTAGTTTGGTTTTTGTACTGTTCTTGTGCTACTGTGTGTATGTTTGTTAGTGTTTTTGTTCTCTTACTTTTAAAATAAAATAAATAAATAAATAAAAGTCTTCCAACTCTTTGTGGAGCTGGGAGTTACAGGGTTTGGCTGTATGCTGCACAACCTGTTCTCAAATCCCAGCTGTGCTGACAACTGGCTATGTGACATGGCCACGTGGCTTGGCTTCTCTGGAGATCAGTTCTAGGGTGGCAGTGACAGTCTGCTTCCCAGGATGGCTGCAGACCCCCCAACTCTCCAGCGTGCAGAGAAAGATTCCATAGGTAGCCTTTGGGAGGCTTATACTTCCAGTTCTGTTAAACTACCTAGGCAGTCCTTTGGATAAATATACATATAATCAGTCCCTCAAGTGAACTCTGTCATAGTTACTTTTCTCATTGCTGGGACAGAATACCCAACACCCAAAGTTAAAGGAGGAAAGGTTTATTTCAGCTCACACGGTAGATGCTTCAGTCTTTAGCTGGCTGGCTCCAAGGCCGGGTGATGTGACAGAGGGGCGCCCCAGAGGGGAGACAGTCTATGGCAGAGCAGACAGGAGGCAGCAAGCAGCAAGCAGCAACCTGCCTTTCCCTTTTATCCCCTTCAGGCTACAAGACTGGGTGGTGGCACCCACACCCAGAGAGGGGCTTCTGTCTCCAGTAAATTCATTCAGCCACACCTAGAACTGTACTAATTCCAGCCAGTGGGCTAATTTAGCGCCACACACCCTTAATTCCAGTATCACATACCCTAGATCCACCCAGCGCCGAAAAGCCCCACCTACGAGCACGTGAGGATTTGGGGGGACACCTAGAGCCAAGCCACTATACTAACACACTGCACCAGGCAAGGTAGCTCAGCCTTAAAGAGAAAGTCTGACGTGCCCAACATGGATGCACCGTGAGGACATCAGGCAGAGTGAGATAAGCCAGTCTCAAAAAGACAGACCCTGTAGGACTCTGTGCAGATGGGGCTCCTGGAGTCCTTGATTTCATAGAGGCAGAGAGTGAAATGGTGTGAAGAGCTGAGGAGAGGGGGGCAGCAGGAGTCAGCGGATGGAAACGGTGACTAACTTCCAAAAATGAATAAAGTCGTGGCGGTGGATGGTGGTGAGGGCTGCACAGCACTGCGAAGGGACCTAAGCACTCCCAGCTGTGTGCTTGGAAGTCTGTAGAATGCTCAGGTCCATGTCAGTCAGGATCTGACTTCAAGGGGCTGACAGGAAATTTGGGTGCTTTACAGAAAAGGGACACAAAGGCAAGGACAGGGGCTGCCTGGCTCGCGGCATAGGTCGTGGTGGTAAAGTCCTGGCCTGGCCCAGCAGATGGGTGTCTCAGGACAGGTTCTGCCAGATCCTGGGCGAGCCACCATCCCCCGAGGGGCGATTTGGGTCCCTGTGAGAGGACAGCTCCTGTTTTGGGGGGCCAGCCCAGTGCCCATCTCACGGTACCTGCTCAAGGTACTGCTTTTCCTGGGGTCCGAGGCACTACAGGTTTAGGGCAGTCTGGAGACTTCTAGGCAGCGCTCCGGGGATCCGGAACTGGTGTTGTAAAAGCCAGCAGTCACGTGTCCCTGCAAATCCTGAGAACCACTTCAGTCATCTCACCTTGCTGTTCTCCATCTTGAAGGGAGACAAGACCAGTGAGGTACATTTGGGGCCAGCGCACTTGAGTTACTAGTTTTCAGACAGGCACTGATTAAGTGAGTCACATGCCTGCATGCAGGGGTGGGGGCTGGGATCCGACCCCAGATATTAAGGTAGTAAAGGGGACAGATACAGAATGAGGGCAGAGGTGCCAACTTTTAGTTACCTATTGGGCATCCACAAGCCCAGCCTCAGGCCCCTGTTACACAAGGGCCACAGCCCGCCCACACTGGTTGACAGGTATCAGTACATTGACCCACAGCCCTTGTGAAACTGACAGTCACTGACACCTCCACAGGCAAATGACCCCACGCCATGGGTCACCGAGCTGGGCAGAAGCAGCGCTAGTTCTGAGCCCAGTCTGTCGGGCTGGCACCGGGGTCCCTCCTTACATAGTTCACTCCACCAGGGGGTGCCGAAGGGTCCTGCCGCTGGGGCTCAGAATTCCACTCACTCCGCCCCCGAGTCAGCCTGGTTTTGCAGTTTCTCCGCGCAGCCTCCTGAGCCAGCTCTCCTCTAATGTCTGGGTCACACTGCTCTCCACAGGGAGCAACAGAAAGAGTAAAGAGAGAAGACAGACAAGGACCAGATTTTAACACCCTAGGTGCGCTGCACCCGGCTGTCTGGTGAAGCACGTCCGTCGGCACCACTCAGAGTCAGTCAGGTCTGCAAGGTTATGCTGCCTCCTCCCTAGTGGGGGAAAGGCGTTGCATGCCTGTCGTGCTACATATAAAACCAGCTACTTTGGGTCTCACCTGCTGGAGCTAAAAGCATCCACAGCATCAAGGCGTCCACGTGTCTCCTGCCACACTCCACTCACAGCCTCTCTGTCACACCGAGAACCGTGGACAGCCCTCCAGTGCCTTCTGCTGCCTAGAAATGACCCCAAACTCCTGCCCCGGGCTTCAAGGTCCTGTAGGACTCACTGCATCCTCCACGCCTCTGCTCCCTCCGGCCACCCCGGCCCCACCTGCTGTTGCCTCTCCTTTCCAGGAGTCAGGGCTGTCCCTGCCCTAGATCTTTGCTTTGCTGTTACTTTGCCTGATACCATCCAGCCCGCACTTCTCCTCCTTATGATACCATCATCCATTGCTTCTCTCTCCTGACCATGCCAAACAACATGGGTCTCGTCATGCTCCCGTGGAGCACCTCGCCTGGCCCACCATGGCTTTCCCGTGTGTGATCAGACGGGTAGTGTCCTGTGCTGGGTCCCCCAACCACCAAAAGAAAGTGAATCAGTCAGTCAATCAACCAATCAATCAAAGGGAAAAGCACCTGAGTTTCAAAAGGGGCAGACCCCCCTCCCATTATTCTTCCCACAGAACGCACAATCTCAGTCTAATCACAAGAAGCCAACTGAGGGAGGCTCTGGGAAATGCCCACCCTGTGTTTTGAAAGTATCAAGGTCATGAAAGACAAGACTACTGGAGGAAATGTCCCAGTGCAGAGGAGACTTAGGGGACATGTCCACTAGTTGACCATGGGATTCTGGACTGCAGAACAGCACTCATGGGAGAGTTAGAGACTTCAAACACAGCTCATGCAAATGTTTCCTCTTGAGTTTTGGCCAGCATCCCCTGGTGAAGTAAGTTGCCAGCACCTGGGAAAGCAGGCTGAGGGGCACGCTGGGACTCTATGCACTAGCTTTGCAACTCTTGTGTGATTCTAACCTCACTTTAGAATAAAAAGGCTAAAATAAAGCAAAAAGTGCAAAGAGAAAATAAGTACCAGTGACCCCACTTCGGGTGTGTACCCAAAACAGTTGAAGGCAGGGTCTCAGAGGGGTGTTTGCGCTCCCATGTTCACAGCAGCACTGTTCACAAGAGCCAAACAGTGGAAGCAAATGTCCCCTAATAAATGGGGGACAAACAGAAGTGATCTTCCCTGCAGTGGAATATTACTGAGTCATCAAAAGGAAAGATGTTCTGATGTGTGCTGCAATGTGGATGAACCTCAGGGACAGTGTGAGGAGTGAAAAAGACAGCTACAAAGGACGAATACTGAGCAATTCCACTTCGATGAGGTGTTGAGGGTGGGCAGATCTGAGGGGAGAGGAGGTGGAATAATGGCTGCCAGGCAGAGGGATGGGGAATTGTCGTCTAGCAGGTATGGAATTCCAGCTTGGCACAATGATGAATTCTAGAAACCATGTTTGCACTGGTTGCCCAATAATGTGGCTCTACTGGATGTCATACATCTGTTCACTTAAAATGGTAAAGATGGTTATTTATGTGTCTTACCACAATTTAAAATTTAAAAATACCCAAGGGCAAAGACCACCCTCATGAGGGAGGCTGGTGGCTGCTCCTGGTAGGCTTTGGAGCCCACGCAGGGCAGGGAGGTGGGAGGCAGCCTCTGGGAAGCTCTGTGCTCAGACTGCAGAGCCAGTTCGCAGCCAGGGGTCCCAAGTGCCCACTGCTCTAAAGAGAGGCTCCACCCGGCCCATAGAACCAGTGGAGGTGCATTTGCTCCGGGTCAGGAGGGAGGGTTCTTAGAGGTCAGCGTCCCAGAGGGAGCCACCTTCCCCTCTGGCAGGACTGGGGGGCTGAATGTCAGTGCCCACTTCAAAATGCATGTTTTAGTTCTCGTTTTATTACTGTATTTTCAATACAGAATAACTCCATCCACGGGGACTCAATTGTACGTCTGCCGCCTCTTGATTATCCCGACACCCCCTCCCCTCCCGGCCCCCAGCCCCCGTGCCCCGATCCCTTGCTCAACTCCACAGTCTCCCTCCTGCCTCCTTCCACCCATCGTTTATGTCGCTCTTCCACTTATAATTTGATTTCTCACGAAGACAGACCATGCGGCGTTTCACCTCAAGTGTCTGATTTACTTCGTGTAACATCATGGCCTTGAGGTGACTCCATTTTTCTATAGATGGCTCTGGTTTACCCTTCTTATGGTGGAGCGGTGCTCCTTGTGTATGAAAGCCACACTTCCCCTTCCCAGTCACCTGCTGATGGACACAGAGGCTGCTTCCAAGACTTAGCTATTATGAGCTGTGCCGCTTACTGCCACTGCATCAAATTACTGGGAATTCGGGGCTTCCAGCCACAGTGACACATTACTGTCCTTCCAACCTGGAAGTCCGACTTTCAGGCTCCAATCAAGGGGTGGGTGAGCTGGTTCCGCCCAGAGGCCCTGCAGTTCTGACCCACTTTCTGGCAGTTTCTAGCTTTTGGGGCCACCTGCATCCTTGGCCCATGCCCCTCCTCCACCTTCTGAGCCACCACCCCCAACTCTGCACCCACCACACCACTGCCTTCTCCTCCTTCTCAGGGTCACCCCCTGGGCCGCCATCCATCTGCCCCAGCCACCCAGGGCAGCCTATGCCCAGAGCCACTGAGATCACCCAGGAGCTGCCCTAAACCTGCTTCACCTGTGCAAAGCACAACACAGCCTCCTGCCCGCCCTCCCTGGCCCCTCTTCCTCCTGACCAGTCCTCTGCCTCCCTGAGCATCCCTGCAGGCCAGATTCCCTGTCACGTGAGCAGTAAACCCTCTTTCCATCTGCACCCTCTCCTGGCCTGTTGGCCCAGCAGTACCTATATTTGAAAAACATCTTGTGCCTCAGAATGGTGTGCTGAGGACCACGGTCCACCAGGACAAGGATTGCTGCTGTCTGGGGACACCAGGTGTCATGGTGAGCACGGTGAGCACTCCCCCTGATGCAGAGAAAGTAATGGGAGTTAAGGACAGTGCAGAGGGCTTCCTGGGGAGCAGAGGCCTAGGGCTGTGTCACAGAACATGGATGCAGAGGGGGTGGAAGCAGAGTAGCAGGAGAGAGAGAGAGTGCCCCCTGGGAATGGGCAGGGCTGTGTGGGAGGTGGCTCGGGGAGCTTCACAACTCCTAACCGGAGGCTTAACAGCCTTAGTCCCCTCTCCCCAGTGTCCGGGTCTGCAGCAAGTGCTGCTGCCCAGGTGGGCATCCCATGGGCCTTCTGGATGTCCCTGCAGGTGGCAGGATGGAGGGTTGCTGGCGGGTTCTTGGCCAAGCCTGGAAGTGCTCCTCACCACCTCTGCAATCTTCCAGCCCCAGGTGTCCTCGGGGGGCTGCATCTAGGAAGGAAGGAGGGCAGAACGTGAGCATGACACCTGGATGCAGGTTGCTTTCTGCAAGAGAGGAAACAGGGACCTGTGTCCGGAAGGGCCTTAACCATGCTGGAATGGGCTCCTAGACAGCAACACCCCAGTGGACATTGATGGAACAAGGCACGGTGCACCCACCAAAGCCGCCCACCCTGTCTGAATGATAACACTCATAGGGTTCTCCCTGCACTCCGCACCCTTCTGGAGACAAGATCTACTGACACAACCCATCATGGAACTGCCTCACCTCGACAACACCCCACCCAGAGCCAGTGTCTGGGGACACCAGGTGTCATGGTGAACACTCCCTGGACCCCGCTCAAGGGACCCCAGGAGGTCAAATCCCTGAGTGCGAGCTCCGGATCCATGTGTTCAGGCTGCCACCATGAAGACCACAGACTGAGTAGCTTACACCACAACAACAATGCATTTACTCACAGGTGTGGAGGCCAAGAGATGTGGACAGGGTCACTCTCCTCTGGCCCTGTCCCCTTAGCTTCACTACTGTGTCCCCAGTGGTCATCCCACTGCACATACCTGTGTCCTCACCTCTTTTTAGTACACGTTTGCAGAACATAAGGTCACACGCATCCAGGGGAGCTGGTACAGGTATATAACACGTTAATTCTTTCTATGTCTTCTACCCTCCACCACTCGCTCCCTTTCCCTTGGAGAGATCCATCTCCCGTTCATATTATCTGTCTCGTGTTTTGCTCTAGGCCCAGCCTACTGACCTCACTGTACCTTGCTCACCTCTTTAAAAACACTCCCTCCAGACACAGTTAAGGCTGAGGAGCCCAGGGTTGGGAATTTGGGGGGGACACCCTTCAGCCACATTGCCCTGTAGCTTTGTGTGTATAACCACTGGGCCCTGGTGACCACCAGGATTGATGCACCCAACTTGCTGGCCCACAGTGTGTTCCTGCTGGTCCCTGATTGAAAGACATCAAACCAACCACAGCTTGACACTAACTCAAAAATACAAAGCAGCAATCTTTGGAGGGTGGGGCCAAAACAGGAGCTTCCAGAGGCTCCCAGAGACAGAAATGGCAGCTCCCTTCCGGTCGTGAGTTTGGGCAGTGGCCGCCAGGAGGGGGCAGCACCAGGCAGCGTGCCCTGGCCCCTCCACTGCTGTCCTCACAAACTGGACCAGGAGGGAGGAAGGAGAAAGCAAGAGAGGAGACAAGTGTCCTCACCGCCCCTGCTTGGCCCTGGGCTCTGTGGGATCCGAGAGGGCTCTGAGCTGGACGGGCTGGCTGGGTGATTGGCGCCCAAGCTGTAAGGCTGGAGAGCCCCAGAATGGCGGGCGCATCTGGAACACAGGCCCCCAACACGGCATAGGAGGAGGCTCTGAAGGCCAACGGAGAGGACAGGGCAGGAGAAGATGGCGCCGTTTCCGTTTGCACAGTGACTCTCAGTCTTCATTTTTCTAAATGCTCCTATTATGTTTTAGAAACTTGGATTGCTTCTTAAAAGTAAGATTGAAATTTTAGGATAACTTTAGACGGACAGAAGAGTCTCGAAGACAGAGACAAGATCTCCTGTAGCCCTCCGGCCCTCTGATTGACATCTGGGCTGTCAATCAGACAGGACACACTCAAGGCTGATGGGCCCCACTGTTCCACTGCGGGGGACTGCAGCCGCATTCATCTAGATCCCCTTCGCCTTGACCTACTGTCCTGTTCTCCCCCAAGAGCCGTGGGCTCCTCTTGGCTGTCACACTTCCTTCCTTAGACTTTCTTTGTTTTGATGACCTTGGCAGTGCTGCGGACAGGCCAGGCTGTTTGCCGAGTTCCCTCCTCCCCAGGACCTGTCTGATGTTCTCATGACTAGCAAGAGCTGTGGGTTTTAAGGAAGCTGGCCACAGAGGTCGGTGCGCTGCCCACCATGTCAAGGTACCTGCAGCCCTCGGGTGGCGGGCAGTGTCGGTCTGGATCCCCTGGCTGAGGCAGTGTCTCCCAGGCTCTGTTCTTTCCCATTCCCAGGCTATGCCCTGTGTCACCTGCCCTGAGCCACCTGGAGGGCACAGCAAGTTGTTTGGGATTCTCTAGAACAAAAGATTTGTCTGCTCCCCCGCTTACTCCTTTTTTTACTCCCTTATGTATATTATTATGGACTCATTCTGTTTTTGGGTTATCATCCATTACTACTTTGCTCATTTTGCTGTTTTTTCTCAACATTTGACTATGGAAATTTGGAGCATACCAAAACCAGTGGGAAGGATGTCACAGTGAATATGAAGATGCTTACTGCCTGGAGTCTACCTTTAATATTTCTCTTTATTTGCCTTATTACTTATCTAGCCCTCCCTTGACCAGTCCTATTTTCCTCCTTTCTTTCTTGAAAAATTCATTTCCAAAGAAACTGTCAGCGCTGCTAGGCTTCCCCTCAGCATTTAAGCAGACATTTCATTAACATTTTTAGGTAAAACCAGCCTACAGCAAAATGCTCAAATTCCAGTCCAGGTTGCTGTGTATCCCAAATGCTTCTCAGGGTGCAGAACTGAGAGTCCCTCGACTCTTCTTGGCAGCTGGCCCCATCCACAGAGGTGACTGGGGTTCTGATCTTTTTAACCACCACAGATCTGCTTTTGCCCCCAGGACAACACCCACGTGGACTCATCCCGCATCCTCCTTCAGGTCCAGCTCCTCAGCGCAGGGACTCAGAGGCCCCTCTGTGCTGCTGCACATGCCACCAGCCTGTCCCTTTCATTGTTCAGTCGCATTCCACTGCATGGACACAGCATGGACCCTTACCACTCTCCCTGGGTGGACACGAGGCTGCGTCTAGCCTGAGACTATTGTGAACACAGCCACCATGATTGCTCCGGAACAGATCCTCACGTGCTTGTGTACATTTGTTTCTTTTGAGTGAACATCTGAGAGTACTGTTGGAACACCGGCACATTTAGACTTACTGGAAACTGCCACGCCCTTTGCTAATGTGTTTATACCATTTCCTCCTCGCCAACAACGTACAAACATGCTGGTGTTCACCCTGTAGTCAGACACTTTCATGGCCGTGTTGGTGTCTCCTTGTGGATGAACCCAGCTGTATCTGTCAAGGTCCTTCAAAGAAACAGGATTAATTCTATGGACTAATAGATGGAAGGATAGATGGGTAGACTGATGGACGGACGGGGGGATGGATGGGTGGATGGACAGAGAGATAGACAAGCAGTCAGACAGACAAGGTAGACAAATAGGTAGACAAATCAGGGGAGAATTATGATGAGAACTGGCTTAGTCCGAGGCTGAGAAGTCCCACAGCCTGCTACTTTCAATCCAGAGGCCCAGGGAAGCCCTTGGACCATTCAGTCCAAGCCCAGAGGCCCAAGAACCAGGAACTTCCATGTCCTATGGCATAAAATAGACATCCCTGGCCAAGAACAGGGAATGCACTCGCCCTCCCTCTGCCGAAGCGGCCCTATCTGGGCCCTCAGTAGTGGCACAATGCCCACACACACTGCAGAGGGTGACCTTTGACTTAGTCTACTGATCCCAATCTAATCTCTCCTGGAAACATCCTTGAAGTCACAGCCAGAAACAGTTTTACAGACGTTGACATGAAATTAGCTGTGACACCAGCCCAGTTAGTAAATTGGTTATATTGATATTTTTGCATATTAACTGGTCTCTTTCCCTCTGCCACCAGACCTGAACTCCATTAGAGCAAAGCTTCGTTTCTGTTTTGTTCACCACCAAGTCCAAAGGCCAAGAATTGTTGTCTGGCACATTGGTGTCCAATAAAGACATGGGATGAATGGACAGATGGATGGATGGGTTCTTTCTCTTTTTTAATTCATAGATCTTGGGGCTTACTTCACACAGAGCCTGATTGCTATCAGATACTCAGTGAACATTTACAAGAATGGCATGTAGACATTCTGTTTGTTTGAATTCACTGCCTCTTACTTTCAGTCAGTGAAACTGAGAAACCATCCAGGGCTTACTTACCATAGATCCAGACAACTATTAAGTATTCAACAAAGGCTTAAGAGAAGAAGGGGAAGCACAGAGAGGAGAAGAAAAAGAAGAAAAGGGAGGAAGAGCAAGAAGGGCTGTAAGGATGGTTGGACACCTACAGCTAGGCAGCTTCACCTATGTAATCTTCCTGGTCTCCTTCGTGTTTACACCTGACCCCACAAATGACAACTTATGCAGTTTCAACCGTGTGAAGGTGTGAAAACCCCACACAACCACCATGCCTCTTGTTTTCAATACAGTCTTTGATGAACTACTCAAGGTGCTTAGCACTCCGCTGTGGCACAGGCCACTTTGGGATGGTGCTGAGCGCTGAGGCACAAGTCCCACTCATGTCTGGGGTGGGCCAGGCTAAGCTGCAGCAGCGTTGTTCAGGTCTAGGTGTATTTGTTAAGTGTGTTTTCAACTTACAATATTTTCAGCCTGCCATGAGTTTATCAGGACCTAAGCCCACCACAGAGGACACCTGTATCTGCTGACTAACTTGATCTTCTCCTGTTTGCTAGACAGATCACTGCAGTAATAAAGTCATCACCATCAGCAGCGACAGTGCTAAGTAGCTCACCCACGTTATACCTTCACTCTGCGGAAACTACCCACATCCCCTCGGGCAGGCCTCACACATGGCACCCCGGGGACGTGGAGGAGGCCGCAGTGAGGAACCTGAGGCATGCAGAGTTGAGGAAACTGAGATCCCAGCCAGTGAGCAAGAAGCCCAGGCGAGGCGGAGTGCTTGTGCCCATCATGAGTGAGGGAAAGCCTGTCCTTCCTCTCAGTCTCTGCTCAAGCATCCGCCGCACAGAGGGAGGCTCACTCCCAAGCATCTTCTATAAGTAGCAGCCACTCTTGCCCACCATGTATGTGTCACCTACTCTTCTTTCTTTTCCTTTTTTTCTTGGTCTTTTTGAGACAGGGTCTCACTGTGCAGTCCAGGCTGGCCTTGAGCTCACTTTGTAGCCCATGCTGGCCTCAAACTCGCAGCAATCCCCCTGCCTCAGCCTCCCAGTGCTGGGATTACAGGTGCCTGGCTCACTATTGTTCCTTGCACTGAAAGGGTGTGCTTGCACTCTGACTCCCCTCTCCAGAAGTATCAATTACGCCTGGGGAGACTTTTCTTATCTCCACTTCTGAGAACATAATGCAGTGCCTGGGACATAATGGGCACTCTGATATAAATGTATGTGACACAAATGTGTCAGCAAGCCATATCCAGGAGCTTTTGCTGCTGATTAACTATGGAGGACCAAGCACTTGGTGATCTCTCCTGGTCCTCTCCACCCAATTCCCCACCTCTGCAACACAGGCGGGCCTCCCAGAGTTGAAGCCATGGGGCACTTACCCCCAGTTCTTGACCCTACCTCTGTGAGGAAAGCTGATCAGGAGGCCTTCCTGTAGGAGGCGGCACGGCTGCCTCTCCCCAGCTTCACCCCCACACCTCTGGCTGCTCCTTCTCAGCTTTGCTGTGGGGCCCTCTTCCTCTGCCTACTGCCAGCACTTGGCTAAACCAGGGCTTACAGACCAGCCAGCACTAAGCCACCCACGGGCAGATTTTATTTGGCCCACACAGTACCTTTTTGTGTTTGAATTAGTTTTAACATTTAAAAGCTGAGGGACTTTGTGTTTAAAAATACCCAGATTTATGTCTTCTCTTGGAAATTTGGAACATCTGGCAATGCAGGGTCCCTCTTCCCATATGGCAGGCACTGTCTGCAGCAAAATAAGCACCAACCACATGGTCTAAGCCATCTTCTCCTGGGGGTTAGCAGGCACTCCAGTCCCCCACTCATACCTGTGGAGCTTCAGCTGTGGATCCCAGAAACACCCAAGGGCCACTGCAGAGTAACCACTTGTCTCCCCCAGGAAGAACAGATGGGACGATGGCAGGGAAAACCTCAAGCCAGCAATTCGCATCAGATGGCTCTGCGGGTTTCCCACGCTGGAGCACGGGTGCCGTGGGCCTGATCATGTGGGCTAAAGCCTTTCTCTGAAGACGCTCACCCTCTGGGCCCAGCTGCACATGAGAGAAAGGGGCAGGGTGAAGAGGGAGAGGAGAGGGAGGCAGAGAGGCAGGGATTCACAGAATTTTACTGAGAGGAATGAAGGAGAATAGTGTGCAACAACCAGATCATGATGGAGAAGTGTTTCTCAACATGGGCTGTGCTCCTGTGAGGTGGAAAGCCACCACTCTTGAACCTTATCCCTATGGGCTGGGTGATGCAGAGCAGATGGAGCATGCACAGGCTTGGGCTGGGAGGGCTGGCTGATCCCACTGCAGCAGGGAGCCACAGAGGGCTCTTGAGGTGCAGTCTCCACGAGTATGTCTGACAGCTCCCTGTCCTCATGCGCTTGAGCCTCAGCACTCGCATCATGGTATCTGGAATCCTGCTCCCCTTAGCATACCCTGCTGGTTCAACAAGCATTGTTCATGGATGTGATGTAGGACACTGTCCAAACTGGGGCCTGTAGAACAGGCTGATCCTGCCTTTTTCTGCTCATCCACTTTAAATGGACACTGAACAATGACAAACGTTTACCCCCCTCATTTTACATACAAGGAAACAAAGACTCCCAGTTTGGGAATCTCTTGCCCTGGGTCATGGAGAATGACTGCAGCTGCCCATCTCAGGTTTTAAGCCCCATGCAGGCCACCTGCTTGAGGCAGTGGAGGACACAACTCCAGCCAGCACGGAAAACGGTGGACAAGATTTG
>PVLD010004058.1:45119-84174 GCA_004027595.1 Dinomys branickii
CACCATCACCACCATCACCATCATCATCACCATCACCACCACCATCACCATCACCACCATCACCATCATCATCACCATCACCACCATCACCACCATCACCACCTCCACCATCATCACCACTATCACCATCGCCACCATCACCACCATCATCACCATGACCACCATCATCACCATCACCATCACAGTCTCCCTCACTATCATCACCAACTTCACCATCACTCTAATCGCTGTCACCATCATAACCCTGTCGCTCCCATCACCATCTCCACCATTGCCATCATCATTATGACCACCACCATCATTACTTTTTGTCTCGCCCTTTCCTATCACTCTGGGACCAAACAGTGGGACAGGCAGATCATTAACCCTTCTCTTCCTTTCTCCCATCTCAATCTTGCAGAGGGCACAGACTAGACCTTGGGTGGGCTGCTTGGAGATCTTGGTGTTAGCCCCAGCAGCAATGGCCTGTGTGATGTGTCCAGCTCCCCACCAAGGGAGGGGCTCCTCTTCTCCATCTATCTGTGTGGTGCTAATGAGTCCTAGGAGACTCCACATGGGGAGTGGCACAGGGTCTGGATGTACATGGAGGTGACCTCTGGCTTGAAGACATTCTTAAAAACACAGGAGTCACCCTTATTCACACAGGAGGGGTCCTATATACTAGTGACAGGTTCCTCATGGAGACATGAGGTCCCTGAACTAGCTCAGGACTTTAAGTGTGTTCTGGAGTAGCTTGTGCACACTGGAAGGTGTGGATAGAAGCTGTGCTCTTATACAGGTTAGAAACAGTGGGAAGGGGCTTTGCCCAAATGGAGTCACCCTTTCCAGGAGAGGACATGGAGGGATTTTCATTGATGCAACTGGCCATGACTTATAAAACACTACAGAAATACCAGCGCCCTTTCTGGGGACGTGAAGGCGTTTGTACAGATAACGGGGTCGTCATGTCCCCAGTTGACAGCACAGTGCCCGGGATGAGCAAGGCTGTCAGTCTTGAGTCCGCACAGTCCACGCTCTGAGGCCCTACGCCCGGGAACCTGACCTGCCAGGCGCAGGTGGAGGGCTGGGGGAGCCTCCCCGCGCCGCAGTTCCCAGCGTTGCCGCAGGGGGGCAGCACAGAGCCCCATCCCCGCCCAGCACCTCCCCCTAGCTCCCCGGAGCCCACAGACCCCGCTCTGCCCGCGCCCGGGTCGGCTGCGCGGCTCCGCGTCGCCCGCCAGCCCTCCCGGGGCCATGGGGGCGCCCCCGGGCTACCGGCCCTCGGCCTGGGTGCACCTCCTGCACCAGCTGCCCCGCGCCGACTTCCAGCTGCGTCCGGTGCCCAGCGGCTTCGCGCCCCAGGAGCAGGAATACCAGCAGGTGGGAGTGCAACAGAGCCGGCTCAGATGGAGGGGCCGCCCGGGTGGGTCCCCGGTCTCGGGCAGGCGCGCAGATTGGGGTACCTGGGTGAGAGGAGCCAGGTTGCCCGCGCCTGGAGCGCTCTCGCGACCGCACGGGCTCAGACCCCTCCCCTGGGTAAGGCGGGCAGGGTGCGGGACCCTGAGTCCTGGGGAAGGAGGGGGTTAAGCGGGCGGCGCGCGGGGGGGGGGGGTGCTCTAGAGTCGCTGGGAAGCCGTCCCAGGGTCACCCAGGAAGGGCCGCTTCAGGGTCCCTCGGGAGGACCCCGCCCCCACAGGACAGAGCAGGCGACCGTGCCCCAGTTACAGTGGGCCCGGGAAAGCGGACCTGGCGCCAGTGGAGAGGGAAGGAGGGGCGCCCGGTCCCAGACGCGGTGCAGGACCTGGAGTGGGAAAGGGGCTCCTCTCGGCTGCAGAGGTGGTTCGGGCGTCAGAGGATGGAGGGGTGGTCAGAGCCGCAGGGAGAGGCCAGGGCTGAGGAGCTGGGGCTAGGTCCTAGGCACCGTGGGGACCTTGGGAAGTAGGGCCCCGGGGAGGGGGCCCAGCGGCAGCTCCAGCTGGGAGCGCTGCCCCCTGACCCAGTTTAATGCAAGTCTTTGACTTTGAGATTAGGAGGCTTGCAGCCAAGCGGGGGCGGGGCGCGGGCCCGGCCGGGTCGCGAGGGCAGCTGTTCTGTCCGGCGGGCCCGATCAGTGCTGGGCGCCCTGGCTCGGCCCGGCTCAAGCGGCCTCCGCGAGGCAGCGAGACAACCGCGCTATGTGGGTCACGGCCGTGGCTCCCGCCTCCTGCACCGCCCCCTCCGCCTCTCCGTGCGCACCACCCGGCCCACGGCGCTTACACAACACAGGGGCCGCTCACGCGCTCGCTCGTCCCGGCGCCACTCACCGCAGGGGCCAGCGAGGTGCGCTCTGCCTCCGTGCATATGCAGGTCACGGCCCCGCAAGGCGCGCACAGGATCCAGGCGGCCGGGACATAGTCGCATAACACACTCACTGGCATGCACAAACACATACACACTTGCGTGTACACGCATGCACACTCAGGGCACATACACTCAGTGCACACACACATACACTTCTGCGGACATATGTATGCACATGTGTCACACAGCATACACGTGCACATTCCCATGTGGACAGGCACCCATACACATGTCCATGTACGCACATACCCGTGTGCAGATACACAAGTACATGTACACATACATATACACATGCCTTCACATGCACACACTCGTGTGCACATATACACTCAACATACACACTCCTCCCACACATCTACATGCTTACACGTGTTAACTCACACACATGCCACACACGCATGCTTACACATTTACATCTGCGCACACACACAGACCCACACACACGTGTACATGCTCACACAGAAACACAGGTAGTGACTGACACTCATCTGCATGAACACCCATGGAGACAGTGTACACACACACTCGTGTGTGCTCATTCTCAGACTGCCAAACACATACATGCCAGCAGCTCACCTAGATTCTGGGAGCTGTGCCCACCGCAGCCCTCCCCCTGCAGCCCACACGCTGTGACACACACCTCACACTCACACTCACACTTAGGGTCCCTCCAGTGCATGGCAGCGAACAGCACAGTCTCATGGCAACCCCCCCCTGCACACACTGGGGGGGTAGACAGGAAGGAGCCCCTCCCCCTCGGCACAGCGGGGCCTCGGCTGGAAGCTGAGGCCCAGGCTACCCCACAGGCCGGCTCCGCTCTAGGCCTCTAGCCTGACAGGAGCCCAGGTTTGCTGCTCCCGCGAAGGCCTGGAGAAGCCGTCCTCTGCCAGGGCCTCTGCGCTCCCCGCCGGGCCTGTGATGCCATCCCCTCCGCACTCATCCACCCTCCTCGCCCCCGCCCCCTCTGCCCTCCCCTCTCTGCTAGGCCTCTTTTCTCCTCCCCTCCCTCTGAGCACACCCACCCCATCTTCACTCTCCCGCCCCATCTCTGAGCACACGCACACACTGGCTGTCACAGAGCACACCATCCCATGTCCCGGTCCCCTGGCCCCTGGTGACAGACTCATGCAGCAGGGGGGACCATGAGCATGGATGGAGAGCAGGAGAGGGAAGAAGCCTCCCCACCACCCCTGCACAGGGCTGGGGACTACCACTCAAATCCCACACAGTTCTGGGAGCCTCAGCAGGTCTCGGGGGACACGCCATTCCCACAGCCTCGATGTAGTGAGGACGCAAGGGAGGCTCAGAGAGGGAAGGACACACAGCTTCAAGGAGGTCAGCGTGGCGTCCCCAGTTGGAAGCCCCCTCCAGCAACCTAGCCCTAAATCCTGAGCCCCAGACGCCAGCGTGGAAGGGGCTGGGGACCCTGTCTTTCCCCACAAACCTGAATACCATCAGGGTGAGTTGGGTACCACCTGCCAGGGACATGCGGGGACCCTCTGAGACTGGATGTGTCCCTCCCTAGGCCCTGATGCTGGTGGCGGCCTTGGCGGGCCTGGGCCTGGGCCTGAGCCTCATCTTTATTGCTGTCTACCTCATCCGCTTCTGCTGCTGCCGGAACCCTGAGCCCCCTGGGGCCAAGAGCCCCCCACCTGGGGGGGGCTGCGTCACCTGGAGCTGCATTGCTGCCCTCCTCGTCGGCTGGTAACCGGGCCCTGGGGTGATGCGGCGTGGGCAGGCTCCGCACACTTGCTCTCTGCTGCTCTGGCTCTCCCCGCTGGCATCCTGGTGTGGGGGGCCAGGGACAGTTAGGGGAATCCCACCCACCCTCCGCAGGGAGAGCTGTGCCTCTCGATGGCTGGAAGACCTGAGGTCCCAAGGAGAAATGGCCTTCCTGAGGGGAGGGGTAGGCTCAACAGTGTGGCAGCAGGCAGCCCTCCAGGAGCCGTGCCAGCCGGGGCAGTGGTGTACCCCTCCCGGCCACGGCTTCCACAACTTAAAGTGGGCTTCCTGGTGCGACCCAGCTGTTGGCAAAGCAAGGCTAGGTGAGCGCAGTGCCAGGTTCTCAGTTGTCCTCATTAAGTGATAATTAGTGACAGCCCCCTCATTCATTCTTTCAGTGAGTGTGAACCAAGGGGCTCCACACCTGAGGCCCGTGTTCCAGTCAGGGAGGCAGAGCATGCATGGGTGTTCACTACCAGGAGCACCGCTCTGTGCTCAGCACCAGCCTGGTTGGGGCCTTCCTTCCTGCTGGACCTGCTGGACCTGAATGTCATGCCCAGTTTGAAAGACAATGGCTCAGAGAGATAGAGAAGGCAACGCTCAAGGTCGCAGGCTCAGGAGGCAGAGTGGAGGTTCAGACAACTCCCAAACCTAGGGCTTTCTTGAAGTCTCCACGACCCTGGCGGGTGGCTCTCACTGGGCCAGGATCACTAGTGCCACAGATTAGAGGACCAGGGGCTTGAGGGCCCAGACCTGCAGGCCCATGGCCAGCCAGTGAGGAACTCACACCAAGGCTCCTATGGCCAGCCAGTGTTGGGGCCTGGAGCAGGTTGCCCCGGCCCTGGCTCTGCCACAGGGAGAAGGGTTTACGTGGGAGGTGCCTGGGGGTTGGGTGCCCTGTATCCAGGGGACCTCCTCAACTGGCTCTCCAGGGTAGGGTGGGTGGTGAGGTGGACAAAGGCCCAGTGGGCAAGACCCAGCCCAGCCCCCACGGCCTGGGAACAAGGGGAGCTTTGTCGGGTTCTGAACAATGGGGCGGGGGCACCGGGCGCCCATCCTGGGGCGGGGGTGGGGTCCAAGGAGCCAGGCTGGGAACTCTGAGGGCAGCAGGCTCTCGCCCCCTGGCAGCAGGACACAGGCTGGGGGAGGGACGTGGGCCCCCACATTCAGGCTCCACAATGGAGCTCTGTGTGTTGGCTGGGTTGGGGCGTCTGCCCAATCCTGGCCCACCCCCTGCCCTCCCTCCCACATTCTCATACTCCTCTCCCAGTCTGCCTGGCGCTTAGGCTACTAGGCGGAGTGGGGGTGCCGAGAGACCCAGGAGACACAGGTGGCTGGGATCTCTGGGCCAGGAGGAGCCCTGGGACGAAGGGTTCAGAGCCACCTAAGCCCTCCAGAGGCAGGTGCTGAGGGTCTCAGTGCTCCTAGGACAGTGCCGAGAATGCGGGACACCAGGCAAAGCATGTGCGGCAGGGTGTCCCTGGGAGGGTGACATCTCCGCCAGGGTTCCTCCCCGCTCTGGGGAGGTTCGAGTTAAATCTGGGGGCCCAGGCTCCTCCACCACTCCACCCACCATTAGCATCACAATGACGTCCCTTGGCTGGGGGTGAGGCCTTTCCCGTTACCTTGGCAACTGGGCTGGGTGGGTTAGCTGGAGACACCCTTTTCCCACGGTGGGCTGGACCAATGGGATGGGCTGAAGATGAGGCAGCTAGACGAGGAGGCCGGGCTGAGGGGTGCCTGTGGGGAACGGTGCTCCCCTGGACCCCCAGACCTGTTGAGATCTCCTCTCTGTCCTCTTCTCAGCGCTGGCATTGGCATTGGTTTCTATGGCAACAGTGAGACCAGTGATGGGGTGTCGCAGCTCAGCTTGGCATTGCTACACGCCAACCACACGCTCAGCACCATTGACCACCTGGTGAGGCAGCCTCTGGCCAGACCCCTGACCTGCACCTGGACATGTGGGACCTACACTCTAGGACAATGGAGTCCAAACAGAATTGAGAAGACCCCAGGAATACACAGTCAGATGTGCAGTCTTTGGGCTGTCCCAGCCCTCAGCACCCCACACCAGCCCCCAAACTGGCTCAGACCCAGACCCAGACTCAGATCCAGTCCAAGGCCTGGACTCCAACCCAGAACCCAAACCAGAGACCAACACAGGGACCATAGGCCCTGTCCATGAGTCAGACCTGGGGCCGCAGACCTGACCCTTGGCCCACATGCAAGCTCAGGGACCCCTGTCCTGAGATCACAGGCCAGGTTCCAGGCTGAGGCTGAGAAGCAGCCGTACCCCCAGTTTCAGGTTTCATGTTCAGTGGCATTGCACGCCCAGGTGCTAGGTCAGGGGACCCAAATGTGAGACCCCCAGACACGGGAAGGCAGATACGGACTTCGGACCTAAGACCCCAGGCCTGAACCCTGTGTGGGGCTGGGATCTTCACCCCGAGACCTGATAGAGCCACAGGACCCTGTGGCAGGACCTCAGAGTCCCAGGGGACCCTCCACAGGTCTCCGGTGCCCAGACACCTTCTACCATAGCTCAGCCTGCTTCACCCCCAAGCCCATCTCAGGGACACCCTCCCTGGACCTGAGACGCTGCCCTTTCCAGGTGCTGGAGACAGTGGAAGGGCTGGGCGAGGCGGTGCGTGTGGAGCTGACCACCCTGGAGGAGGTGCTAGCAGCACGCACAGAGCTGGTAGCTGCTGCCCGTGGGGCTCGGCGGCAGGCAGAGGCAGTGGCCCGGCAGCTGCAGGGGCTGGCCTTCTGGCAGGGGGTGCCCTTGAGCCCCCTGCGGGTGGCTGAAGAAGTATCCTCTGTGGAGGAATACAGGTGAGAGCAGCACCGCCCCATCTGCGGTGCAACAGTTCTCAAACTGGGCTCCCAAGGGGACACTGGACAGAGTCTGGGGATGGTTTGGGTTGTCACAACTGGTGGCTGGTGGGTGGAGGCAGGGGGATTGCTCAACACCCTACAGGGCAGTGACGGCCCTCCTCATCAGAAGACTGCTGTGCCCAAGGTCAGCAGGACAGGCTGACAAACCCTGCTGTATCCCAGTGGGTGAAGGGATTCCTGGCCCATCTCACGTGCACGCGTGTACCCCTTCACTCACTATCCAGCTACAGCCACCACCACCCCACTCCTTCACTCCTGGACTCACTCAGCAAACCACTCCCACACTCAGTCACTCCTGGACTGATGTGGCACATCACCTGCTCACTCAGTTCAGCAGATGCACTTAGCACTCTGGAGAGACAGATGTGTGCCCACATGCTTAGGAGCCTGGGCTCCAGATGGCACTCTCTAGCCATGTGACCTCAAGCAAGCTTCATACTTGCCAGACCAGTGCCTCAGTTTCCCCACCTGTAAAGTGACCCTCATGGTAGTGTTGCCCTCTGGCTTGTGGAGGGTGACTCAGTATCTGTTGAGTGCTTGGCAGGCAGACTGCTCACAGTGAATGCTGAAAGGTGTCCCTGGCATGGGGGTGGGGCAGGAGGCACCTCACAAGAAGTCCTGCCTGGCCAGGCCTGTTTCCTGCCACAGATCAGGGCACCAATAAAAAACAAAAGCAGGACAGCAAAACATGTTACTGTTAAGGTGGTGGATGGTGAGAACTTTGGGGAAAATTAAAGAGAGGGGCCTGGGTGAGGACAGCTGGCAGTTTGTCAGGAGGACCACAGCCAGAAGGTGGCACTGAAGAAGAGGACACAGCTGTGCAGCCCTTGGGAGCAGCCGCCCTTTCCAGCAGCCAGCAGGGTGGGGTCTTCATTGCTTTGTCCACTAGGAATTGTTTTTCATTTGCCCGGGGTTGGTGGCTGAGATGCAGAAGAGGCTGTCCTGGAACTGCCCCTTGGTGGAGGTACTCCTCGGCTGACACAGGATCCCCTGTGGGGACATCAGACAAAAAGAGGCAGGCAGGCCTGGCCTTGAGGGAGGTTTTGTGTCCTGGCCAAGCCTAGGGCCACAAGAGCTGGGCACTAGAAGGGGAAGGGACAGCTGTGTGGACAATGCCAGGGAGGGGCAGAACCACGGTCACCTGGGCGTATCTTCTGGATGGACTGCTTCTTAAGTGCCCCACACCTAGAAGTCCTCCAGTCAGAGCCCCCAGGACAGTGCGAGGGAGGCAGTCATGGACGAGGGCCAGTGGAGAGCAGCCACAGCTAAGTGGGGACCCTTGAGAAGGTCACCACTTACTAGGTACTTTCTGTGTGCTGGGTACTTCCTGTGTGCCAGGCACTGTGCTATGGCTATGGGTCCTACCCTGTAATCACAGGGAATTATTCTCTTATCTAATTAATTGCTAAACACCATTTAAAGCTTCCTTAGTGTAAGTCAGTCCACAGCATCACTCTGCTGAGAACTTTATGTGCATTAACTCATTCACCAGGCAACAACCTTTCAAAGTCAGCAGTGTTGTGCTCCCTGTACTCCAGATAGGGAAACTGAATCAAGGAAGTTAGAGCTGTGGGCTAGCTATAGAGCTAGTTAAGTGGTGGGCTGGCTGCTTCCAGATGCCCAGCCCCAGGGTGGTTTGGTGAGATCCCAGTGTCTGCTAAGCTATCTCCACTCTTTAGCTCTGGTCGGGGAATCCAGGCTCCGAGAGGCCAAGGCAGACACCCACTGTCACAGAGCTTGTGGTCCAGTCAGGGTTTAGTCCCAGGTGCTTGGCCTTGGTGTCCTGGCTCCTGGGCGCCCATCTCCCAGACAACAGGGGCATGGAGGTTGCAAGGCTGTGCTGAACTCTGGGTGACCCTGAGGGTGTTGGTGTTCTTTGTTGAGGTGGGCTGGGGTATACTTTGGGGTGCACTGGCCTGCTACAAGCTTTGCTGCCCTGGCCCTTCCTCCAGGTGGCTGGCGTATGTCCTCCTGCTGCTCCTAGAGCTCCTTGTCTGCCTCTTCACCCTCCTGGGCCTGGCGAAGCAGAGCAAGTGGCTGGTGGTCGTGTGAGTGTGGGCAGCCTGCCCCTGGCTTGTTCCCCAGGGAGGGACCCTGGCCAGGGTTCTCTGGTGCTTGTGGGACCTAGCATCTCTGGTGGCAGAAGCTTAGCTGCACAGCTTTCTTAGCCCTCTTGGCTGGGTGCAGAGAGGAGTCTCCATGTGTCCTGGGATGGCCTCACTGACCACCCCAGAACCACGGGAACCCATGGTTGCACTTGCAGTAAAGACAAGGCTGACCGCTGACACCTGTGCAGGCCAGGCACCTGGGGTCCCCGTGACAGAGGCACCGTTAGGCTCCAGCCCAGGAATGGACAAGCTGCAGCAAGGCCATCTTGTGGCGTGGGATGCACAGCTTACTGTACACTCTCCATGCCACTCTTTCTAGCACTTCATTAAACCCTCTGGCCTGGCCTCCGAGGCAGGTGCTTCTGTCCTTGTTTAACAGAGGACACAAGAGGTTGAGTCACTTGTTTGATCAGGGCCACACATCTAGGGGGTGCTGGAGTTGGGACTCATACTAGCCAACCTATCTTTGGGAGAGCCCATGACCTGCCCTGACCTGGTGGGAGAGGCCTTGATTTGCGCCCCAGTGCTCTTCTGGTCTTCTATGCTTGCCCCGCTCACCCTAGGGAAAAGCCAGGCCAGAGCAGCTCTGGAACTGACCCCACAGCCTGGAGCAGCAGATAGGGCTGAGGGGCAGCTGGCCGGGCACTACTGGGCCTGGGAGCAGGCTCGGGAAACCAGCACAGGGCAGTGGCTCCCAGGGCCCATCCTGAGGGACCGACCCCCACAGCCTCTCTGCAGCTGTGGGCTCACCTGCCCCCATCTCATCTGCCCTGCTTGGATTCTTCAGACTGCGCAGGTGGTGGGGGAGGGGTGGGCTGTGAGGGGAAATGTGGACAAACCAGGACCCAGGCCAACCCCATGCCACCCTCCAGGATGACAGCCATGAGTCTTCTGGTGCTTGTCCTCAGCTGGGGCTCCATGGGCCTAGAGGCAGCCACAGCCGTGGTGAGTTCCTGGGGCCTGACTCTTGGATCCTGGGCAGGCTGGGAGGGGCTGGGGGTCACAGTCATGGTTTCAAGGTTGGGGCCATTCTCCTGTGTTGTGAGAGGACAGAGGTCGGAGGCCTGGACATCTGGGCTCTGGACAAGGAAAGGCTGAGCCTGAACCTCTAAGTGTGAGGGGGAGGCCAGGCCTGGACCCCGGTTTGAGGGAGAGGGCTGGGGACTGGGGTGGCTGTTGGGGATGTAGTAGTGGCACCACCCTGCTCTCTCACTCAGGGTCTCAGCGACTTCTGCTCCAACCCTGACACGTACATCGTGAACCTGACCCGAGAGGAGACAGGGCTCAGCTCAGGTGACTGCCTTCGCCCCCACTGCCCCAGGCTTGCCCGGCCCTGTCCTCCGGGTGGGCACGGGAGGGGCCTGCTCACCAGCAGGCTCAGCACCTGCTCTGGCTCACTGGAGACGAGGGCTGGGTGCAAATGCTGGCATCAGGAGGGGAGAGGAGTCAGGAGGCAGAGCGCATATGCACGCGGCTTGGTCTGCCACCTGCCTTGGCGAGGGCACAGACCCTGAGAAAACCCCAAGAGCTGGGCTAGGGATATCACTGGGCCCTGCCCTCTCAGCTCCCCAGGAAAGGTCCTGGGGCCCAGGCTCACAGCCCCCATTCCCCCTCCGCTTCAGACATCCTGAACTATTATTTCCTGTGCAGCCAGGCCATCTCCAACCCCTTCCAGCAGGTGAGGGCTGCGGGCAAGGGAACTGGCCTTGAGGGGACTACAAATGGGCACCCCTATGGGAGGGCAGGGCCTGGCCCAGCATCCTGGGTCCCCCTGTGGGGAGAAGGCCAGGCATTGGCCATGGGTCTTCCCTCCTCCTCCTCACAGAGGCTGACGCTGTCCCAGCGAGCTCTGGCCAACATCCACTCCCAGCTACAGGGCCTGGAGCGAGAAGCTGTCCCCCAGTTCCCATCTGCGCAGGTCAGTGGACTGGGCCACAGGGACAGGTATCACCCACACAAAGGGGACAGCATGGCCGGATGGGGCTGAAGCCAGGGGAGCTGGGAAGGTCCCCTTGGGGGCGGGCCCCAAGTTGTGGGCAGGGGCCATCAGAGTGGGCAGAGCTGGGCCTACGGGCTGGCAAAACATTGGTGGGGTAACCACCTCCCCTCCCACCACAGAAGCCTCTGTTGTCCTTGGAGGAGACACTGAATGTGACAGAGGGAAACTTCCATCAGTTGGTGGCACTGCTGCACTGCCGTGGCTTGCACAAGGTCTGTGTCGCTCCCTAGGACCTTGTCCCAAGGGGGGACCTGCCTCAATTCACAGAAGTTCCCCCTTCCTGTTGTCCAGTGTCTCTATTGCCCATGCTGGAATCTGTCCATCCTCTACCCATGTATGTTACTATTCCCCCTGCTAACTACCTCTCACCTGCCCTTTCACCCATCGCCGCCATCGGGACCCCCGCCCCATCCTTTCCTTCCTTTCTCTTCTTTTCTCCTTCCTCCTGGAGGCTCACAGCTTGCTGAGTTCTGCGCCAAGGGCCTGGGTTCCAGTCCTGGGCAGGTCCCTCAACCCCTCTGTGCCTCGGCTTCCTTGTTTTCAAAGCCAGGGTAACAGACAAGTACCTGCCCAGGTAGGTCATGGTGCAGGACAGGCAGAGCGTCAGGGAAGACTCGTGCCACATGCTTTGCATGCTTTGAGGCATCAGGAACATCAGCATCTCTGAGTTCCCCCACCTGAGAGGTGAAGACGAACGCATCCTTCAGGGGACACCTGTACAGTCTGGACAGAAACTCACCCTCACAACACTGCGACTCTGTCTCCGTCACTTTTCCTACCACTGAGATGCGATGCCCGACACTCACAACTTCAGGGGAGGCACTTATTTGGGTTCATGGTCACAAAAGTTACAGCCCATGCTTGGCAGCCTTCCATGCAGAAGCAGCATGGTGGGATGGCCTGGGTGGAGGAGGGCTGCTCACATCATGGCAGAGAGGGAGGAGCCAGGGAGGGGTCACCTTTCCCTGTCACCTGCCTAGTGACCCCTCTTCTGACAGGCCCCACTTCCTGACCGCATACTCAGCCACCGAACTCACCAGAAGAGGCACCTGTGGATAAGCACAGCATGCCACACTTAGCCACCGCCAAAGGCTTGCGGGAGGCGTCTAGATTTAAACCACAACATTCCACCCCCGGCCCCCAAAAGACTCATGTGTATGTCTCTATGCAAAATGTGTTCAGTCCATCTTTTTAAGAGTCACCAAAATCTTAACAGTTTCAGCTTTAATGAAAAGTCCAAAGTCTCCTCTGAGACTCAAGGCCAACCCCTAGCTGTGAGCCCTATAACAATTAAAAACAAGAAAGTTAAAGGCTGCAAACGTACAATGGCATGAAGTAAATATCCCCATTCCAAAAGGGAAGAATAGGAAGGTAGAAAAGAATGCGGTCAAACCAAAACCGAAACTCAGCAGGGCAAACATTAGCCCCTGCAGCTCTGTGTCCAGGACCTAGGGCAAGTTATGACAAGATATGAGCTCCACAGGGCTAGGGCAGCCCTGTCCTATATAGCGCTGCCTGTCATAGCCCTCAAGGCCTTTCTTGGGCAGGTCCTGTTCACTGCCTGCAGCTTTCCTCAGATGATCCACATTCCTGGCTTCTCCAGCTTCCTGGGGTCCCTACTGCACTCGTGGCTTCACACACTGCCCTATTAGGGGCACTGTGCCTGGCCTTCCATGTCTTCTGAAATCAGGAAGGAAGCCAGGAGGCTCTGGGAGGACGGTCTAGGGCTAAATCATAACAGACATATTCTAAAACCCTGACCTTACTTTCCAGCCTCCGGTCCTAACAGCCTGCACACACAGGTCCCCACGCACCTGATTCTGTGGCATTTCAGTGCTACCTCACTCATTCCTCAAAGAACACAAGGAAGGAATTACTTCTTACCCCATGCCCCAGACGCTCCCTGGTGGTCTAATGGTTAGGATTCGGCGCTCTCTCGCCATGACGCAGATGGGGGGGGCACTGAGCAACTTGCTCAAGGTCACACATCCAAGGAGACAGGGACCTTGCGGAGGGCTGCTGACCTCCTCTTCCTGCCCGCTGCCAGCCACGCCCCTTCTGCTTCAGGAGCATCTTCCCCGCCCACATGAAGGACCTGCTCAGCCCAGGAGGAAGATATACACCACCTCCACTGCTCTCCCCACCCTGGCCTACCCCAGACCAGGGACGCAGAAGCAGCGAACAGCAGCGAGCCTGCCTGCACTGCGCTTGCCCATGCCATCCTAGAGAGGTGCTTATGCTAAACACCTCTGTTGGCTACCTGAAATTCAGTCTAGAGGCACTGTCTATACCACCATCTGTACTAACGGGGCACGCAGGCAGCACTCAGAACTGCAGGCTCAGGGCCGAGAAGGCAGGATTGGGCCTTGCTCTGCCCCATGGGAGTACCCTGGGGCCCAGCACTCTGTAGGCCCAGACTGGGTGACAGTGCCCAGCTCAAGCCTCCTTTGTGAAGGGAGGGGAGAAGGTGGGCCAGTCTCTGCCCCCACAACACAGCACCTGACACTGGGCCTCGGTTCCCCATCTGCACCTCAGGTTCCCCACATTCGGCAGCAATGAGGCTGCATGAACAGTGGTTGGAGCCCAGATGGGCTTCAGAGGAACAGCTGACAGACTTGTCGGCCAGGTGAGGGAGCACAAAGGGGATTCCTGAGAGGGTGGTGCAGAGCCAGTGAGGTGAGGGAGCTGGGACACTAGGGACGAGGAGGAAAGAGGTGGCCTCTGGAGCTAGAGACCTTGCTCCAGTCCCAGCCATCCCCCCCCCCAGGCTGTGTGATGGCAAAGGTAGCTTGTCCTCTCTGGGCTTTGGCTTCTTTCCACCATAGCCACAGCTGTAGCACGAGGGTCTGGGCCTCTGCCCTGCAGGGAACCTGAGGATGAAAGAGCATTGCAGCTGTGCCTGCTGCCCTCCAAGCAGAGCTCCTCACCCACTGCTGCCTGGCATAGGTGCCTCTTCCCGTCTGCCTTGCCCACCCCATCTGTCCACCTCCAGCCAACAGCTGGCAGTGCTTTTAGCACACAATCTGATCAAGGTCTCCTCTACCTAAGAGCCTCGGGTGGTTCTCCCTGCCAACAGGCTAAGCTCCTGCACTGCTCTGACCTCAGGCTCTCTAGCCTCAGCACCATCGCCTCCCCACACCCTACAGCAGCCCATGGCCTGTCGCCAACCCCCAAGGGCCATCCACCTGATTCCTTGTTGGCCCCACCCCTGCCAGCCAGTGCCTGGTATCAGCGCTGTGTTCTGATCTTCCCGTCTCACTGCTCGCTGTCATCTAGAATGACCTCCTGGTCCTCTCTGTGGAAGGGCCCTGGTCCTGGGAGTGTGTCTGGTGCCAAACATGGGCTCAGTTCAGTCCTGCAGCATGGACTGGGCCTGCTCCTGGTTCAGGGTCACAGCTATCCTGCTGAGTGTGGGCTGGTGGGCATGACACCAGCACTGGCTGTATGTAGCAAGTGAGGGGTCTTCAGCAGTCACCCATGCGCAGTGCTAAGCCAGTGATTCTGGACCCCGGTCCCTGGCAATGTGTGCAGTAGATGTGCTGGCTGGCACAAGTGTGGGAAGCAGGCTGTTGCTGACATCCAGCAGGCAGAGGCAGGGACAGTGCTCATCACTGCACAATGCATAGGACTGCCCCACAGTGGAGTTCCCAGGCCTGGGTTCCGGAGGTCTCGGGGTACTGCGTGGAGAGCTGGGCTGACTCAGATGAGGGGGCTGCTGTGAAATGTGGTGGGGAGCAGGGGCTTCAGCTCTGCAGAGCCCTAGGCTTGAGCCAGGCCCATTGGATAAGTGACCCTCCATCCTCGCAACATCCCTCTGATGGGGATGAGGCTGAAGCGCCCAGGGCAAGGCAACTTGTGCAGTACATGCGGCCAGCAGGTGGTGAGTGCAAGTGCAACCTCTGACATTCTCCCTCCACCCAGGACTACAGCGCGGCACTGCGCGGCCTGTGCGAGGACGCTCTGGAGGGCCTGCTCTTCCTGCTGCTCTTCTCCCTCCTATCTGCCGGGGCCCTAGCCACCGCCCTCTGCAGCCTGCCCCGTGCCTGGGCCCTCTTCACGCCCAGGTCAGCAGGGGAGAGAGGGCAGGGTCCTGGGGGAGGGGACAGAAGGCATCCCCCAGGGCCACTGCTGGGGAGGGTGTGGCCTCCTGATGGGTCCCCATCCTGCTTCTCTGCCACTCCCATCACACGCCAGTGACGACTACGATGACACAGAGGACGATGACCCTTTCAACCCTCAGGTGTGGACCAGGGTCTGATCGGGAGCCTCGGGTCTAAGGGAGGGAGGAGGTTGGGGCCTTGGGCCTGGGTTTGAGGGAAGAGGCTGGGTCTGAACCCCTAGGTCTGAGGAGGTTTGGAGGTCCACAGTACAAGGTGGGTCCCACTTTATCTCCTGTCCCCGGTGTGTGTGTTTCTGGCAGGAATCGAAGCGTTTTGTGCAGTGGCAGTCATCTATCTGAGCCCCTCCTCCTTGCCAGCCTGGAGCCTGCCTCCCCTCCTTGGTGAGCTCCCGCGTGGCACCCTGGCCCTTTCCTGGCCTTGGCCCTCTCCTCCAGTACCCTAAGGGGCTTCCTTGGGTGGGTGTGTGCCAGGTGACCCTCCAGCCTGTCAGCACACTGTCTCTGCCTTTCTCTGCAGTTCCTTTCCTGGCTGCCAGAGGAGATCCCACTAACCTGGCCTGACTGGGCTCTGACCACTAACACTCCTGGCCATGGACACCCCACACAGGACTGCCTTGTGCCCTGGCCCCAGTGCCCTCCATCTCTCCTTAGCCCTGGAGGTTGCTGCAGGGGCTGAACAGGGACCAAGCTGGCAGGGGAGGGGCACAGAGCCAGCCCCAAGCCCCTCACTGTCAGTCTCATCGTTGGTGGAACTGAGCTGGGGCAGGGACATATTTCTGCCCCCGCCACATTCCAGTGGGTTCCAGCCCCAGATCTGAACTTGTGGCACTAACTTGGAAAAGGGTTGATATAAAATAAAAGGGAAGTCTTTATTTTACGAGCCACTGGGTTATTTTTCCCCCCTTCCTGGATTCTGCTCCTGACATGGAAAGGTGGGGAAGCCTCCCCTCTGGGGCTTGTGAGGCAATGCTGCCCCGTTCAGGCTCAGCAGCAGTTCCAGTCCTAAAAGGCAAACATGTCCTGACATCGGAAGGGACAGGATGAACTGGAAACAGCTCCAAGCGTGAACGGGTGCACAGGTGATGGAAGAATGAAGTCTTGAGCACAGTGAGCACTGCTGGGTTTAAAACAGCCCTGCTCAATCAACTTGCTCTCTATCTCACAGAGACTTCTATGTGTGAAAGGTGAGGTCTTGATGTGTACCACAGAGGAACACAAGTACTGTGAGGAAAATTAGAAGGGCATTTGCATGTCGTATATCCGATGGCGGGTAGGAGACACTTTAAGCAAGGTATTACAAAGCCAGAAAGGAAATGATAATTTACTTGACGAATCATGGCATGAAAAAAAGAAGACAGTACTAAGTCAAAAGGCAAATTTACAGTCTGGTGAACAGTACGTGTGTCTTTAGCACATATGGCAAAGAAACACTCTTCTTAATATATAATCTACAAATGTGTCCATAAACTAAAAATAAGCAACTAAGATGAACATTTAATGCAGTGAAAATCCCAGGGTCTGTCTGTAAATGGACACTCAAATTCTATTGATTAGGAAACATAATGTGAAACAATCAATGTTTTTTTTTCTACTACTGAGTTACCTGAAATTAAAGAGGGTGCCATCCCACGTGGGCCAGGAGTGCAAATGCCCAGCCATTGCCTTTGAAAGAAACAATCTGCCCATACAGAGAAAAATCAAAGCTCCTCGACTGCTCTTGGTAATCAATTTTCAGGAAAGAGAAGCACAGGCATCTAAAGCTTTGTACTCAGAGCTGCCTGCAACAACACTTTGATCAGCCAATCCATGAAACCGAAGTCTGCGGTAAGAGAAGTGCACAGAGTCATGGGACACACAGCGGGGCTCTGAGGCAGCAGCTCCAAGCAGAGTTTGAGACTTCAAAGGAACTGCAGACAAAGTCCTGCAGCGGCAGGACCAGGCAGCAGTGCAGAGAGGACAAAGGCAGAGGGCCTACAAAGCTATAGGTGTGCTCACCTGGCTTGGCAGGGAACGTCCCTAGACCCTGGTCCTGTTGCTCACCCCTCTAAGGCCCTGGGCGGGTCACCTGGCCTGCTGACCTCAGCTGCCTCATCAAGCAATTGGGTATCATTATTCAAGAAAGCCACTCCTGAGATGGCAGGTACAGGAAACTAAGTGCAGCTGCAGTGCTCTTGATTCGACTCTGGTGCGCGAAGGACATTACTGGAAATGTACTGAAATCCAAATAAGGCCCAGGGCTCAGCTGAGAGTAATATGCCACTGCCGGTTTCTCAGTTTTGACAATCCACAGTAATGTGAGATGACGACACTGGAGTAGCTGCGCAGCGAGTGTGCTTAACTCCCTACTGGCTTCAACTTTTTCGGTCGATCTAAAACTATCTAAAACAAAACGCTTTACTTTTTTTTTTTTTTTTTTTTTTGCGGTACCGGGGCTCAAACGCAGGATCTTGCGCTTGCCAGGCAGGCGCTTATGCCACTTAGCTATATCCCCAGCCCAAAACGCTGAAATTTTCAAAAGCTGTTTGAAAAGTACCAACGCGAACACTAGCATGAGAAAAGGCCTCCCAATGGCATTAGCTATCCGCAGAAGGGCAGCTTCCCTAGCAGTAGACAGGGAGGAAAACTGCCTTTGGAATACTCGAGATGTCTTACACCAACTCCGACCGCAGCGACCAGTCTCTGACCTGGACAATGTGTTGTCCACACTCGGAAAAGCGAGCTGAGGGGAGTTCGAAAGACAGGCCCAACCGCAACGCGGCGTGGGTCCTCAGCCTCGCTTCGCTCCAGGATCCCACACAGTCCCCCCGCACCGCCGCGCCCCTGCCCACAGGGACGCGCCATTCCCCGCTCCAGGTGCGCCTTGCTCAGATTATTTACTAAGAAACTCCCTTCCGAGTGGAGTCTTCGCCTCCCGCCTTTTCAGCTTATTATTCTGTTCCCTGGCCTTACACGTCACGCTGCTGTGGGTTGTCCGACAGTTCTCATCTCGCCAGCTCACACACATCTTAGGTATAATAATGGCCGCCAAACGCTGAATCAAAACAAGTTTCGTGAAAGGGCGGAGGGTAGGAAGACTTGGTCGCTTTTGACCCTTCAGGGCCACCGTCCTTGTCCCGGACTTCAGGATTTTGTTAAAATACGTCTCGCGTGATTGAATGGGAGGGAGGGCGGGCTCAAATCAAACTGACACTTCCCATTGGCTGCCAGGGAAGGGGGCGGGTATAAGCCTCCTCATGACGTCAGGACGCGGCGGTCGGAACGTAGAAGCCAAAGAGGACGGGAACCTGACGAGTAGCTGAGCGTTTTTGCGACCGTGGTGCTAACACCTTGGGCTGCAGCTGACGAGTCCTGGAAACGAACAGACCTGGTATGTGGGGAATTGGCGGGCGGGCGGGGACGGCCTCTCCATCCGGCCTTGCACCCTGGAGCCGGAGGCCTGTTGGGCCGTCGTTCCAACAGACGCCGCGCGGGCGTCGCCAGGGTGTGGCGGCCGGGCGGCCACTGCGCCTGCGCGCCGAGGTGGGGGCGCGCCCGGCTGCTGTACGCGCTCTGTGCCGGCGCGTGCGCTGTGGCTTCTACCTGTCCCTCGGAATTCTGTGACGCGTGGAGCCTGCCTTCCGTGAGCCCATTGACGCGCGGTTCGGCGGGCGGCCCCGTTGCCCCGGCGACGGCGGCCAGGCGCGGCGTCCTCCTGCGCCTGCCTCGGGCCTGCGGGTCGTTAGGTGCTTACCCAGCCGTCGATCTATAGTCCGTTTCTGTCCCCGCTCAGCCTCCCCAGATCTTACTCCTGTCTCTTTCGTGCCTTGGCTCCCCCTTGGGTCCCCTCACTCGGGACTCCTGTCCTCCAGTCAAGTTCTGCGTCCTCTTCAAAGTGTTCGTCTTAGCGCGCTCTCCAGTTAGGATTTCTGTTCTTTCTCATCAGCTGCTGTAAGACTTCCGGGTTGTGCCCAGGATTCCCACCTACTTCTCAGTCCCTCTAGGGCTTGGTCCCTGAACCCTAGCCCGCAAGATGACCCTTTCCTTCCAGTACTCTTTGCTACCCTTAATGATTTCGTCAGGGTGTTGTGGGACCTCCTGGGTGTCTTCGAAGCTGTATCAATTTCGGGGATCCCCTCCTGCTCCCAGGCCTATCCTCCAGGAACCTTCGGAACAGGTCTCTTTTCTGCCCGTAGGGAACTGTTTTGAAGTGAATCTCTAGTGCTTTCTGAGAATTTATGTCTTGAAATGGAGATTCCCTCGAGCAACACCCCTCCTCAGAGGAACTTCCAGAAATCCCCTAGTCCTCCAGCGACCTTGCCTTCTCCAGGTTCTCCAGCTCCTCCCTCCCAGTGCCTCAGAATGCTTCCTTCCTCAGAGTTTTCTCAGCCTTAAAAGTTCTTGGAGACCTTGCTCCCTGGAGCGGCGTCTTCCTACTTCCTCTCAAAATCACTGCTGCCTGGAGTTACTTTATTTACTTAGTATGTTTGAGGCAGGGTCTTGCTTTGTAGTTGAGGCTGGCCTCAAACTCATAAGGATCCCCCTGCCTCAGCCTCTGGAGTGCTGGGATTACAGGCATGGCACCACCCAGGGCTTGGAGTTATTTTTAGACTCTGTCCTTGGACCCCTTTCCCCTTCTTCTGACCCTCCTTTTCCTCTTGTAGATTTCAGAGACTTTTTTCTTGGGGAGGTCCCTTCGAGCGTCCTGGTTGGCAACCCCTTGATCCCCCCCAATCCCCGCAACACTGCAGGAAGACCAGCACCATGCATTTGATGCCAGTTCCTTTGTTCCACACCCAGAATGTTCCTCAGGTCTTTACACCTTGGGTCTGATCTCAAACAAAAGACCTGACACCTCAAACTGCACCTTTTGGTCTACCCTCTTGTGAATTCACCAGCTTCTCCGGCTCCTCGGGTCTCCCTAACTTACACTTTCTTGCACAGACAGTGAGAAAGCAGCCTGGCTCCCGAGACCCACCCCCTATACCCCAAGGTCCAGATGGCGGCCAACGTGGGTGACCAGCGTAACACAGACTGGTTAGTAGGGGCTGGCGCGACGGGGGACAGGGAGCCTCAGGGACCCAGTGCTGTCCTTTGGGGAGGGTCTCACACAGCCTAGGAGAAGAGGGGCTGTGGTCCCAGGTGGGGCACAGAAGGGGGATACATTTGTAGTGTGGAGACGGGCAAGTCTTCATCTCTGAGTGTTCATGTTTATAGTATAGCATTCACTTCAGAGAATTGTGGTTCTTTCAGGCAGCTGTGAGAAGGACCTTCTGGCACTCAGTACTCACTTACTTGATTTCCCACAGTGTGGTGACTGGATAGTGACAAACAGTTCATTGACTATTTTTGTCTTTTTGAGACAGGGTTTCGATATATAGTTTAGGTTGGCTTTTAACTCACTTTGTAGCCCTGGCTGGTCTCAAACTTGCTGTGTTTCTCCTGCCTCAGGTTCCTGAGTGCTGGGATTAAAGGGTGTCATCAAGACCAGTGAAATTCATTGATTATTAAAACACTGAGGCCTACTAGATGCTAGACTCTGTTAAATTCTGCAGACACTGGCCACCCCCGTTCCTCTCTTATGGAGAGCTCAGAGGTTTTCTAAGCATAATGTAATTGGAAGACTTAGATAGGTCGGAGCATGAATCTGGCAGTTGAGGTCCAGTGTGTTGTCTCCTGCCACATTCCCACAGACTGACTTGGTGTTCTCTTCTCTGCAGGTCTTCTCAGTACAGCATGGTGGCCGGGACCGGCAGAGAGAATGGCATGGAGACCCCCATGCATGAGAACCCTGAGTGGGAGAAGGCCCGTCAGGCCCTGGCCAGCATCAGCAAAGCAGGAGCTGCTGGCAGCTCAAAGGCCAGCAGCAATGGGCCTGTAGCCAGTGCACAAGTAAGGAGGCTACAAGGGCTGGGGAATCCTGAGTGGGGCCACCGGGGAGGGACTTGGCTTGGTTCTTCTTTTCACTGGGATAGGGTGCTGTGAGGAGTAGTGTTAGAAAGATGCTTTTCTGATGAGTAAGTCAGCTTGAGGGTGGTGTCCTTGTCCTTTAGACCGCCAAGGCATGTTTGGTCCTGAAGAGGGAGGCTGTGTCCCTTGTACTTTAGGTGTCTTGAGTCTGGTGGTCAGACTACTCCCTCGGCAGTCACCCCAATGGAGGGGCCTGCCCTCTGGGGGCCGTGGTGCTGACAGCCTGGGGCCTCTGTTTCTGCAGTACGTGTCTCAGGCAGAAGCCTCCGCCCTGCAGCAACAGCAGTACTACCAGTGGTACCAGCATTACAACTACGCATATCCCTACAACTACTACTACCCCATGGTGAGTGCCGCGTTGGAGGGCAGGGGGAGCGGGGAGCGGGGCCTGGCGGCCTTGGTGTGGCCAAGGAGTGTAGTAGCAGCCATGCTCAGTCCCAAGGCACCATCTACCACTCTGGTTCTGGCCCCTCCCCTCTTTGTGTCGGGCTTGTTGCCTGGAGACCATGACATCAGCACACACCCTGTTCACTTACTTTGCTCTGCTGCAGCTGTCTCCTTCCCCAAGTGCCCTCCTTGGGGTCTCTGCTTAGACAGAGGCCTCTCCCAACTACAGCCTTCCCGAGAGTAGCTTCCCTGGCTCTGTCCCTTTCCTTCGCCTTACTTTCTCTCACGGTCCTTATCATTGGGCATGTGTTTGACCCAGCAGCTGTGTGTGTATCTTCAGCGCAAGCTTTGTTAAAATTCAGTTTTGCCTTTTACTTCGTTACTATGGGGCTTAGAATTAGCATACAGCGAGTGAGAGTTAAGTAGCGCCTTCTGAGAGCTGGCATGAGTGGGATGGGGGTTGACAGAGGTGCTTCCTTTCCACTGCACAGAGGATTCGGTACTCCTAGACAGTAGAGAGCAAAGGGCCTGGCTTTGTAGTCAGGCTGTGCACGGCCTGAGCAGGCAGAAGAGGGCCCGGCGGCCCGCCACTAACCCCTCCCTTGTGCCCTTGGCAGAGCACGTACCAGAGCTATGGCTCTCCCTCCCAGTATGGGGTGGCCGGCTCCTATGGCTCAGCCACCCCCCAGCAGCCTTCGGCACCCCAGCACCACGGGACTCTGAGCCAGGTAACACTGCCCATCAGCTCCTGCTCAGCCTGGAGCGGGGGCGTAGGTTTGGGGGGCTAGCAGTGAGGAGTTGCCTGCATTATTTAAACTTTTTCCCTCCAATTCTACTTCCTTCCAAGCAACTTCTGACCTAAAAATGAGGAGGGCAAAGCATAGTTTTTGGAAGTAGGGTGGGTCTATGTCTTGGGCAAGGCCGGGGGCTCCACATTTTGTGGCATGGCAGTCTGTCTTCTGTCTCCCTCCAGAACATGCTCACACCCACGCAGGCACACATGCAGTCTGCTTTGTGTTTAAGTGCAGCTTGGAGGGATGGCAGAGCCTGTTGCTCAGGACACAAATCAAGCAGGGTCTGAATCCAAGCTCTGTTACCCCGCCCATACTGTCTTTCAAGCTGGTGACCTCTGGTCAGTCAGCTCTTCCCATGGGAGGTGGCGACCCAAGTAAGGTTTCTGGGATGCTCCTCCTCATGTTGTCTGTACTCAGAGGACACCACTGGAGGAAGTGTGCTGTCACCACTGTGTGTAGTGGAGTCAGGTTGCAGTGTGTGGTGAGGCCAGCTCCAGAACTACATCCTTGCTCAGACCTGCTTATCTCCACAGCCCCCAGTCCCCGGCATGGACGAAAGCATGGCTTACCAGGCCTCCCCGCAGCAGCTGCCAGCAGCCCAGCCCCCCCAGCCCTCAAATCCCCCACACGGGGCCCATGCTCTGAGCAGTGGCCCCCAGCCTGGAACAGCCCCCACCACGCAGCACAGCCAAGCTGGGCCCCCTGCAGGCCAGGCCTATGGGCCGCACACCTACCCTGAGCCTGCAAAACCCAAGAAGGGTCAGCAGCTGTGGAACCGCATGAAGCGTAAGTTGGCAAAGCCCCAGGAGGCCAGGGGTGGGGCAGGACACTCAGAGCTCCCAGGTGCAAGATACGCAGGATGTGGTACCTGGCTGTTGAGGTCCTGACACAGGGTGGCTACTGTGGGTGTGTTCACTAGAGCCCAAGTCTCTGGCTCCTCCCAGTAGGGGAGGGCTGGCTCCTACAGCTTGGTGCTGTCCTGCATTTTGAGGCATCCTTGGTGTGTCCAAAGGGCCTAACCTAAGTTTTGGCTACCCTACAGCGGCCCCTGGGACAGGGGGCCTCAAGTTCAACATTCAGAAGCGGCCCTTTGCTGTCACTAGCCAGGGCTTTGGCTCCAGTGCCGAGAGCCAGCATAGCAGCTTCGGCCCCCAGCCCAACCCAGAGAAAGCCCAGAACCACAGGTGAGGTGCCCGTCAGCTTGCCTTCCCCCTGAACGAGGTCCTGTGAGACCTCTGCTTGGGTTAGGGGTCCTGACTCAGGCCCTAATCTGTCCCTACAGCGGGCCTCCTCCTCGGGGGAACCTGTCAGGGAAGCCTGACGATTGGCCACAGGACATGAAGGAGTATGTGGAGCGCTGCTTCACGGCCTGCGAGTCAGAGGAGGATAAGGACCGCACTGAGAAGCTGCTCAAGGAGGTGCTGCAGGCCCGGCTGCAGGACGGCTCAGCCTACACCATCGACTGGAGCCGGGAGCCTTTGCCGGGGTCCGTCTGGGTGCAGTGCAGGAGGGTGGTGCTGTGCGGGCCTGGCTGTGAGCGAGAGGCCGGAGTGCTGAGTGCTAGGCCATGGCGTCGTGGGTGGGAGGGCTGTGGGGTGAGGTGGGGTCCCAGCATGGCTGTGGCTGGCCTCTCGGGTAGGCTGGGCTGGGCTGTGGCTTGGTAGTTGAAAGCATCCCCAGCCACAGAACCTTGGGGCTGCTCCCTCTCCTGCAATGCAGCAGCCACATCTCTGGGGTGAGTGCTTCCTCCTCGTTTCTGGGGTGGCAGGGATTGGTGATGCCCTGCCCTCCTATATCCTCAGGCTGACCAGGGAGCCTGTGGCTGAGAGCCCCAAGAAGAAGCGGTGGGAGGCCCCTAGCAGCCTTCCCCCTCCCAGGGGGGCAGGCTCAGTGACCAGGGGCGGGGGTGCCCAGTCCCAGCGAGGGACGCCAGGGGCTGGGGGTGCTGGCCGAGCCCGGGGCAGCAGCTTCGCCAAGTTCGGCAACCGCAATGTCTTCATGAAGGACAACAGCTCTTCCTCTAGCACGGACTCCCGCTCCCGCTCCTCCTCCAGATCCCCCACGCGCCACTTCCGGAGAAGGTGTGCAGACTCAGCAGGGCTGGAGGGTGGTCAGGGTGGGCTGCCCAGACTTGACCCTCCGATTCCCTGTGCAGTGACTCCCACTCAGACTCCGACAGCTCCTACTCAGGGAATGAGTGTCACCCTGTGGCCCGAAGGAACCCACCCCCCAAGGGCCGGGGTGGTCGGGGGGCCCACATGGACCGGGGCCGAGGCCGGGCACAGCGAGGAAAGAGGTGAGACTGGGGGACTGCATTGCAGGCTTGGGCGGCCAGGGTGGTGGCCTGGGCAGTGGGCAGCTGGCTGAGACCATAGAGTGGCCGGAGACACCTGCCTCCTTGTGCACTCCTTCCCTGCAGGCATGATCTGGCTCCCACAAAGCGGAGCCGCAAGAAGATGGCGGCGCTGGAATGTGAGGACCCGGAGCGCGAGCTGAAGAAGCAGAAGCGCGCAGCCCGGTTCCAGCATGGGCACTCCCGCCGCCTGCGCCTGGAGCCCCTGGTGCTGCAGATGAGCAGTTTGGACAGTGGCGGGGCCGACCCTGACTGGCAGGAGCTGCAGATTGTGGGCACCTGCCCAGACATCACCAAGCATTACCTGCGTCTCACCTGTGCCCCCGACCCTTCCACTGTGCGCCCTGTAGCAGTAAGTCCCAAGCAGGGCAGGTCCACCCCATGAAGCACTAGCTGGAGGCTTGGGGGCCTTTCCCTGGGAGGGTGCCCACGGCATGGCTGGAACCTAGGCAGACCTGGAACTGTGCAGAAAGTGTGCGGCCATGCCCCTGCTGAAGGCCATGGAAGCCTTTCCGGGCACAGGCTCCCAGGGCTGGGGCAGAGGAAGGTGAACCCTGTTCCACTTTGGGACAAGTGCGTGCCCTAGGAAGTGGTGTGGGGGACACATTCGCCCTTGCTGCGGTTGTACCTTTGTTTTTTATGGCAGCAGTGCACCACTAGTCTGCTGTCTTAGTTACTTGTTGCCGAGACAAAATGCCTGATGCCCACAGTTAAGGAAGGAAAGGTTTATTTGGCTCAGTTTTTAGAGGTTTCGGTCCATAGGTGGGTAACTCCAAGGCAGGGAGGCTCGGCAGCGGGGCATCGCACAAGAGGACCAGTTCATTGCAGCAAGGGGCAGTCCAGGCCACTGGGGTCAGGGCCGTGCCAAGCCAGTCAGTGGACTGAAATAGTCCTCACCCTTAATTCTAGTACCACACACTGTAGACCTAGCCCCCTCTGGAAGAGCTGTACCTATAACTGCATGAGGCTTTGGGGGACATCTGGACACAGCCCCAAGCCCTGCCTTTGGTGTTACTTGTCATTTCATAGGGCCAGGTGATGGACAGGAAAGGGAGCGCTTGCCAGGCTGCCCCTGCCTGTTTACCCACGAGTCTTGCTCCATTTCCTGCCAGGTTCTGAAGAAGTCCCTGTGCATGGTCAAGTCCCACTGGAAGGAGAAGCAGGATTACGCCTTTGCCTGTGAGCAGATGAAGTCCATCCGACAGGACCTGACGGTAAGGAGGACCCTGGGTGGCCCTGGTGCTGCTGGCCTACCCCATCCTGCTCCGTGTGACTCTGTGTGTGTGTGTGTGTGTGTCCGTCCCAGGTGCAAGGTGTCCGCACTGAGTTCACCGTGGAGGTGTATGAGACCCACGCCCGCATTGCCCTGGAGAAGGTGAGTGCCTGCCATGCCTCACCAAGCTCCTGTCGGCCTCCACACCTGCCTGGCCTCACAGTGCTGCTTACCCCCATCCCTCCTGCCCTCAGGGTGACCACGAAGAGTTCAACCAGTGCCAGACACAGCTTAAGTCTCTTTATGCGGAGAACTTGCCAGGCAACGTGGGCGAGTTTACTGCCTACCGGATCCTCTACTACATCTTCACCAAGAACTCAGGAGGTGAGAGGGCCCCCCCCAGTCACCCCAGGGTGCCCAGGGTGGCCCCCCTACTGACCACCTGTGTGTTTGGGACACAGACATCACCACAGAGCTGGCATACCTCACTCGGGAGCTGAAGGCAGACCCTTGTGTGGCCCATGCATTGGCACTACGGGCAGCCTGGGCCCTGGGCAACTACCACCGATTCTTTCGGCTCTACTGCCATGCGCCCTGCATGTCTGGCTACCTCGTGGACAAGTTCGCAGACCGGGAGCGCAAGGCTGCCCTCAAGGCAATGATCAAAACGTATGTGCCACCGCACTGTGGCCCTGCCACACCTCTCACCCTCTGTGCTCCTGGCAGTCTTGGGCCTTCTGCCTTCACCTTGGAGCCTCCCTCCACCCTCGCTCACACTGCCTTGCTGTCCTGGGGTCCAGGTCCCCCTCTTTGACTCCTCCTGCCCTTCTCACCTCTTCTGTCCTTTCCCTCTGCTTTTGCTCCTGTTCTTGTCACCCGGATCTGATTCAGCTAGGCTCCTGGTGCCTCCTGCAGGCCTCTGCCTGCCTATTGCAACTCCTGAGTGCCCCTACGCTAGCGAGGCTAGCCGCCCTCAGTTTCTGGTCTTAAGCCGAGGCTGGGTTCAAATTCAGCTCCTTGTGGAGTGGCAGGAATGCTGAGGGGCTGTGTGGCAGGGACCAGCCACAGAGGCTGGGGGGCCTGGCCCTCGAGGACTGACCATGTCCTTCATCCTTGCTGGGGGCTGGGAAGGAGGTACTTGGTGCAGCTCAGCCCCTAGTTCTCTGGGGGTGGACATTCCTCCAGGGCATGGCGGTGCTAGGGATACATTTGCTAGTCACAGATGTGCTGAGGGGTATGCTGTAGGCATCCAGCATGCGAGGACCCCAGGTGGAGCAGTCCTGCTCCGGACTCTATGGGCCTGGCGAGCTGATCAGAAAGGTGGTAGGGAGCTTAGTGTCGTCCGTGGCTAAGGAGGGCTGTGAGCTGAAGGATAAGCAGTGAGGCTGTAGTTCCAGCCAGACAGGGTGAGGCCGCAGGGCAGGGGCAGCAGAACACATGGCCCAGGGATCCATGGCTGGGGAGGGTAGAGGCAGGGGCCCGGCCCTTAGTGTGGGCTGCACTGGGCATGCACCTGGGCAGTGAGTATCTGTCCATTCCCTTTCTGGCACAGCATTGAGCAGCCATCACTGCCCCTTTCCTCTCAGGCCTCTTGACGAGGTTGGCGTGGCTCTTGGCATTCGAGACCCTCCCAGATATCAGAGCCATGTTCCCGATGGGGTGGGAAGCCAGCCTCAGTGGCAGCAAAGTGGCACCGGGGCCGGACATAGGCTTTGCAGGCAGAATCAGGTGCAAGTACTGAGTGCCACTTCCCGAGTAAAGGTGCTCTGTCACAGCCTATAAGGAGGGGTCCCCAAGTTAGCGGGGTGCTGTTAAGACAGCCGTTTCCTGCACAGTTCCTAATGGTGCCGACTGGCACACCTGTGCCCGGGGCACTTTGACCCCAGGCAGGCTGTTGGCCCTGCCCTTCTCTGCCCACGCTGCTCCCTGCTCGGGGTGGTCTGGCTCCAGCCCCTCCATTCCTGTTCCCTCTCCTTCCTGGACAGGTAAGTGTGGGTGAGGGGGGTACAGCTGGGGACTGGGGCCACCAGCCCTACCCCGGGCCCCCCAAGCCCCAGAGGGGGGAGGCTGGGAGGCATGGGGGGCCAGCAGGGCCAGGAAAACCTGCGGGTGCCTGAGGGGGCAGGCACCTGCTCCTCACTCAGGGCCCCTGCCTGCCTGCCTGCCTCATCCCTCTCTCCTCTTGTCTCCGTAGCTTCCGCCCTGCGCTGCCCGTCTCCTACCTGCAGGCCGAGCTGGCCTTCGAGGGCGAGGCCGCCTGCCGGGCCTTCCTAGAGCCCCTGGGCCTGGCCTACATGGGCCCCGACAACTCCAGCATCGACTGCCGCCTCAGCCTGGCGCAGCTGCCAGCCTTCTGAGCACCCAGCGAGCCCGGGCGGCCGGGGCTCTGGTCCCAGCACCGCCTTGCGGATTTTGTTTTTGAGCCATTGGACTTGGGTTGTAAATGAATTTATGGGGAGTGGGCTCCAGGAAGAGCCTCCATCCTGTCCCGTTTCCCACCGGGATGTCTGTACAGAGATTTTTTCTACATTTTTATTTTTGCCTCAGAGGGGTGGGTGGGGTGGAGAAGGGGAGGCGGGGATGGGTGGGGTCTGCAGGCCGTGTCCACCTTCACCTCCACTAATGCTGTCTCAGTGTTTTCTCTCTCTCTCTCTCGAGCTCCTACTGCGGTACCGACCCGGCGTGCTGGCCCATCCCGTGCCTGGGCCCTTCCGCGGGAAGAAGACGGGCCATCCAGCCTGCGCCCACCCGCGTCGGGGTGCCAGCCAGCCAGCCATCCCGCGCCCAGCGCCTCTTCGGCCTCTTCACAGACTCTTGTTGCCGAGCCCTCTGGGCCCTCAGTGTTTGGGGTGAGGGGAGCTTCCTAGAGACTGTGCTCCGCCCTGGGCCCCCACCCCGGAATCACCAATGCCATCGTCACCGTCACCGCAGACCAGCGCTGCCGCACTGCACTGAGGATACGGAGGCAGCGTGGGACCTCGCCGGCCGGGCCACCTGCTCTCAAGTTGTATTAAGTTGTCTCGTGTCCCTCCTCCCTCCGCCCCCAATGTTTCTTCTGGTTCCCCCCCCCTTTCCTCCCTCCTCCTCCTGTCCCCAGCCCTCCCTGGTTCAGCACAGGTAAAGCGGTTACCCTTCCTCCCTCCCTGCCTCATGGATCACCAGCTCACGTCATGTTTCCTTCTCTTTTCTTTGTGTGTGTGTTTATTTAAGTTATTTTTCCTTCCTTCCCCTTTCTTTTCCGCCCTCCCCCCTTCTGCCATGTAACTGGAGGGTGTGCTGAGTTTGCAAACAGCTGGACTGTCAGGCTGCTTTTTTTCCAGACGCCCCCTCTGCCTCCCTCCCTCCTCTCCCCTCCTTCCTTCATTCTTTCCTTGGAGCGCTGACGCCATTTGGAAGCTTGAGAGAAGCCAAAATTAAAGAGAGAGAGAGCGAGCTGGCTCTGACCTTTCTGCCCCATCACCCCAGGGGATCTCAGCCAGGGGCCGGTAGGTGTCCCCTGCCCTCCCCACGCGGCACAGCCAGAGGCTCCCCAGAGGCTGGGTCCCCAGCTGCTTGTCCAGGCAGAACGAAGGCTCAGGGAGGTGGACTTGGGAGCCGCGGGGCACCTTGGCCAGCGTGAGGTGGGGGTGTAGCCCACCGGGGGGCTGCTGCACCTCCAGCCCCTCAGCCTCCAGCCTTCGGCCCAATTCCTGGGCCACACCTGCCAGTGTGGGTGTCGGTGAGGCACAGAGCACGTGGGGGCCCAGCAGTACGAGGTCCCGGAAGCATAGTTGTCGGGGCGCCCGGAGCCACAGGTCCGGAAGGGTGCGTCTCAGCGCGGCAGCCGCTGCTACCTCCTCCCCAGTGCCTGCCAGCCGCAGCAGGGCCAGCGTCAGGTGCAGAGATGCCGGGGGCACCAGGAACGAGGTGTAGGTCGGGGCCTCGTGCGCCAGGCGCGCCTGGGCCTTGGCCACTTCCGCCTGAAGGCCGGGCTCTGTCACCATGAGGGCCACAAAGTGCGTGGGGCGCGGGGCCCTTCTGACCTGGACCCAGGCCCCAGGCCCCCACTCAGCTTCCACTTCTTGAGGGGGCAGGCACAGTCCCCCAGGGGCTCCGTCGGCCTCTACCAGCTCTGCTCTCCTTACAGGTCGGGCTCCCGCGCGGTGCCCCCTTAGAGGCTGCGTCTTGGCATCGGAGTCCTTGGGGTCGGTTTCCTCCTTCCATAGTTCTGTCCCAGGGAGAGAGTCGTTCGGGGTGTTTTTCCGCAGCTCTGCCCCGGGGAGAGGGTCCTCGGGGGTGTCTTCGCGCAGCTCTGCCCGGAGGTGGGGGTCCTCGGGGGCGTCGTTCCGCAGCTCTGCCCTGGCGTCAGGCGGCTCCGCGGGGTCCCCAACGTCCAGTACCTCCAAGATAGTAGGCCCGCGGCCGGCCGCAGAGCCCGAGCCAAAGACCAGGTCGGTGCGCGAGGCGCGGTCCCACACCAGGCGGCCGCGGTAGCGGAAGTAGCGCACACGGTGCTGCGGCACAGCCAGCACGCCCGGATCAAGCGCCGCCAGCGGCTGGTCCCAGCAGAAGGCGGTGAAGGGCTCCTCGCGCACGCCCAGGAAGCGGTCGGCGTAGCCCACCGAGAAGTCGGCGGGGTCCAGGCGCGGGTCCCAGCGGATGCGCTGGATGACGGCGGCGGCCGTGCGCAGCGCCGGCTTCTTGGCCCCCGCCTCCGGCTGCGGCCCGCGGACCGAATCGGGGCCGGGCGGGGCCGGCGCGCCGGGGTGGGGCTGGCGGCAGCGGGCGCCGAAGCGGCAGCGGCCCTCCAGGAAGAAGCGGCAGGCCGGGGCGTCCTCGGGTGACAGTGCCGGATCTTCTGCCGCCGCCAGAGGCTCCGAGGCCAGTCCTGCCGAGACAGTGCCGGGACCAGGAGAAACCTGGGGCTCTGAGGCTGCTTCCATACGCGCGAGAGAGTAGCGAGCAGCAGGGCCGGGCGGGTAAGGCCAGGAGCTCTATGTGTTCTCAAGGCGCCCTGGCCCCGCCCCAGTTCTGATTTGCATATGCCCCCCCACCGTGGAGTCCCGCCCCACCTGCTTGTTTGTGTACACTCCTCACTCATGGCCACGCCTATGCCAGCTGATTGGCATGTGTCCCGTCAGACCCACTCCGCCGCGAACTAGATCGGGCAGGACCCGCCCCTAGCCTATGTCACTTTCCTGTGTGCCCCTGCCTCTGCCTCTGCCCCTGCCCCTGCCCCTGCCCCTGCCCCTGCTCCTGCTCCTTTGGGACGCTGAAGGGCTTGGGCGTCCGCAGGTCAGGCTTGATTCTGCAGCCCAGACGAGGGCCGCTGCCGCCGCCCTTCATACCTGTGCGCCAGGAGGCGCTGCCCGCTGGGCCGGACGGCTATGAGCCGCGGTTGAGGGCGCTCCCTCACAGCGCCACCCGCACCCCGTCCAGGGTCAAGCTTTGGGTGCTACAGGCCGAGCCCGCGGTCAAGCTCCAGGCGGGGCGCCCGGTGGGGCTGTTTCCCGGGCCGCGCGTCGGTGTCGGGCTGGGCCGCTGCGGCCCCCGCGCGCCCCGCGTCCATGACGCCCAGCACGGCCTCCAGCATGGAGGGGCCCAGGTCCAGGTGGAAGGACAGCAGCGGGTCAGGGGGCCCCGCGGGCGCGGGCGGCGGGATCTCGGCGGGCGGCTTGCGGAGCTCGGCGGGGGGCTTGCGGAGCTCGGCGGGGGGCGCGGCCCCGTGACTGCCGAGGAAGGCGGTGTCCCCGAAGGCTTCGCCACCGCGCCCCACGTGCAGCGTGTGCCGGAAATCGCCGAGCGGGGCGGAGATGGACGGCGCCCCGCGCCGGGGTCTGCGCTTCTTGGGCTGCGCTGGGCCTGGCTGCTTCAGCATCGGCATCTGCGGGGGCAGGGACATCGGTGTGCTGCGCAAGCTACGGGGCGGGGCGATCGCTTCCACTTGACAGGTGGGAAACTGAGGTTTGGAGAGGTGACTGAGTCGTATCTGTGTGAATCTGGAAGTTGTGGGTTGTAAACTAAGTGCGCCGTTCCCTCCCGGGGACGCGGGATTGGACGGTAATAAAATCGCAGGCGGTGTCGGCCCAGTTGTGGAACTGGGCGGGTGTCTGTGGCACTTCCGGGTGGGACTTGGTGACTCTGACTTTGTACTTTTGTCCTCACAGTCACCGCTGTTATGATGAGACCCTCCTATTTCAATAGAAGCCTCGCCCTTTGCCAGCTAGCTGAGTGGAGATAAATTAACCTGTTTTCCTCTGTAAAGTGGATAAAATAACACTGCCTCCCTGGCAGAGCGCACAGAACAGGTCGACTGAAGAAAATTGCGTTTGTGTCGCAGCATTAGCCGTTGGTAACGCTGTGTTGTCGGAGGTGGGGGTTCCTGAACAGTAACTGCTAAGTGAAACAGGGAGACTCCTAGCCGTGCATTGTCCTTAGTAACCAGCTCCCTGGGAGGTGGGAGGCGTCAGATAGTGTGGAGGAGGGCTGGGGATGTAGCTCAGGGGCACAAGCACCTGCCTGGCCAGTGCGGGGTCGATTCCTGACACCGAAATTAATAATAATAATAAATAATAATATCCCTTGTAATTCTTCTAGGGGCCGGAGATATAGCTCAGCGGCAAAGCGCTTGCCTTGCAAGCACAAGGCCGTGAGTTCAATTCCATGTACCAAAGAAAAAGTACTCCACATCCATTTTGCTGGGAGTGGTGGCTCACACCTGTAATCTCAGCATTCCGAAGGCGGATGCAGGAGGACTGCTGTGAGCTGGAGACCAGCCAGGGCTATAAAGTGAGCTCAAGGCCAGTTTGAACTGTACAGCAAGCCCTGTCTCAGAAAGAATAAAAAAAAAAAATGGGGCCAGGGATATAGCTCTGTGGCACAAGCGCCTGCCTGGCAAGCACAAGGTCCTGAGTTCAATTGCTAATAACAAGAACAACAAAAAAAAAGTGTAGAGGAAAAGTGAACCGAAAGGGTTTCCAGTCATTGAGTATTTCCCTACACTTCTGTCTTTTTCTCTTTGTCTGTCTCTGTCTCCCCTTCTCCCAGGGAAACCTCTTGATCACCCCTTCTGCACTGTTATCAGACTTCTCTGATCTTAACTGCGATGAATAAACAGTTTGCTGTATCCAGCACAGTCACTACTTCCTCCTCCTCCATAACAGAAACAAAAATTTTGTGAAACAAGGCTTAGCCTTACAACCTGGTGAGCTGTCTGATATTTTCTGTTCTACTCTATTTTTAAACGCTGGACTTGGTTCATTCAGGAATCCTGGTCCAGCTTAAAGTCAGAAGACCCTCTGCATGTCAGCAGGCCCTCACCTAAGCGCTTGACCTGCAGTGGGCAGTGGGTGTCAAGGGCAGCAGGCAAAAGCCAAGTTTGGGTCTGGCTCTGCGCATACCACGTTGCTTTGGGGAATCTCCTTAACCTTTCTGACCTCATTCTGACTGTATCTGGAACACAGCGAAACTAGAACACTTCCTTTTTGGTAAAAATTGGTGAGATGTGGCACGGTGCCCAGCAAGCACGCAGTGAATGTTCAGTAAGCACAGGCCAGCTGAAACCCCGGCTTGGACCCTTGTCCCAGCCTGAGCTCAAAGAGCCGGCACCCCGAGGGCTCTGGCCCTGCCCACTGCCTGTGGGTGTCCCCTCCGACACTCAGGGCTGCCACCGCTTTGGGGGCCTGCACTGCCTTTGCCCTCTGCTGTACTAGCATTGCAGACCAGGCCACCGGCACTGCTGGCTCTGACATCACATCACACATCCCTCCCTCCCCATGGGGCCCTTAACTAGCTTCCTTCTCCTACCCCTCAGTTTACCCCTCTGAACCACAAGAGTCCACAGGGCAGATCGCATGCTCACGCAGAAAACGCTGGTCCGAGCGCTTCACACACATAAACTAAAATATTTAATCCTTGGAACAAGCCAGAGGGGAAGCACTGTTCTGCTGTCTGATCTAGGATATGTGCTGGCTACAGCAGAGGTTCAGTGACTGGCCCCACACCACACAAGGGCCAGTGCCAAGAACTGTGCGTGGTACCTGGCAGATGAAGTCTGCAGTGGAAGGACGATCCTGTGTTGCTCACAGCCACTCTAGGGTCGAGTGGGTGTGCAGCCACAGTCAAAACGTGATGTTCTGATCGGACATAAAGGCCAGCAAGGCGGACATGGTGTACGCCTGTGATCCCCAAACTCTGGAGGCTGGGGCAGGAGCATCATCAAGCCCAGCCTGTCCTACCTAGTGAGACCCTGTCTCAGAACAAGAGGCTGGGGATTTCCTTGCACCCTAAATTGTCTTTTTCATTTTTCTTTTCCATTGCAGATGAAAAAATCTGAGTAAGACAGTGCTTTTGAATGAATGCAGCCTCTCTCCTAGCTAGCTCGGAGACCTTGGGCAAGTCACTCCCTGCTCCCCAGGGCGTCCCCTGGGGCCCAGGCTCGAATCTCCATCCACCAGCATTGCTGGGCTTTGTGCAGTGAGGTCACTCTTGGAAAAAGTTCACCAGCGGGGCTTGGACAGAGGGGCTGTTGTTTGGGGCCAACATGAAAGCTGCAGAGCCGGCACAAAGGGCTGCACCCCTGGCTCCAGCCTGAGACCAGCCCTGTCCTCCCCTTTCCTGCCTCAGCAGGGCCAGCTCCAGCTGCAGAGCAAGGGCACAGCAGTCTCACCTCGGCCCTGTGGCCCCAGCCCCCACCAAGGTGTAAATACTGGCCCAGACTGGCCCGACCAGTTCTGAGACCTGGGGAGGGGCAGGCAGGAGCCCAGCTCAGGCTGCACACTGGGCTGGAGACCCCGACCCAGTCCTCAGAGTGCCACACACTCCCAGGCCGAGTGGCTGGGATCAACTTCACACCCGTCTCTGGCTTCCATCCCTCTTCCCTCTGGCCTGGGCCAGGGCCCTTGCCCACCACCTTCCCTTACCTGGAAGTTCTCACTGAGCACAGAGGGTGCTTGGTCGTCTGTCAGCTGGGGACTGGAATCCACCTTTGATGGCCCACTGCGCACCCTTTTCACACCTTCCTCCTGGTGGGCGGGATCTCACCTGCAATGAGGCATCAGGTCTCACCAGGGGCAGGTACAGGAGCTCAGGTGTCCACCTTACCGGGGCTACTGTCTCAGGCCACCTCCTGTGCTTTCAGCTCCCAGCCCTCCTCCCTCAGACCTGCAGTCCAGCACAGCCTCCTCCCTTAGACCTAGGGTTCCTGCCACCCGTGACAGCCCCTTCCCTACCTGCACCCAGGAATGTCAGCCCCTCCGTGACAGCCCCTTCCCTACCTGCACCCAGGAGTGTCAGCCCCTCTCAGGGGCCATGGGAACCCAAGCAGGACTGTTGTCACTGCGCAGGCCTCCTCAATTCTTGTCCAGCAGCAGAGAGCATTAAGCCACAGGCCCCTACTAAGCCCCCTTATCTCCAAAAAGTTTGCCTTCAGGACTTGAAGGGCTAGAAAGCAGTGGTGGAAAAGCTGACGCTCCTCTGACTGACTAGGGCACGGAGCTAGGGGCAGGGCGTGGGTGGAAATCACAGGGGTGGAGGAGGGATGGACACCCCCCCCGCCGGGCCCCTCCCCTGCCCAGCTTGGAATTTCCTGAAACTGGGGAAGTCTGGCTGCTTAGAAGAGTAATTTCTTCCAGATTGCAACAGCTGCTGGGGGAGTGTAAGTTAGGGGGGAAAGAGGGAGAGGGAGGGAGAGAAAAGGAGAGAGATCCAGCAGAAGCTATGGTTTTGAAGTAGTAGGTGAGGGGAGGGGCCACCCCACCTGCTGTGAGGTCAGCTGGCACTCAGTGTCCTGCCTGAGCCACCGTCCTTAGAAAAGTCATTAGGTCCCTAAACACCTGTGCTCTGCTGGAAAGGCAGAGGGATTCTGGTGTTCGTGAAGTCCTTTGGGGCCTGAAGGAGGCAGGGCCTCAACCAGGAAGAGCCAGGAGTCCCTGCAAGAGATAGGTTCAGGGTGGGAGCTGGGTCCTGGATTCCGGACAGCTGAGGGGTGGCCGGAGTTGGCTGCTGGCTGCGAGAGACAGCAATGCCGAGCCCTTGAGCTGCCACTGCAAGAAGAGTGGGCACTCACAGGGCTGGGGAGGAGGAGGGGCACCAGGAGGAAGGCAGGCAGCCAGGTGGGGCCTGGGGCACTGGGCCAGAGTGGAGTTTGGCTTGCTCAGGGAGGCCAGCTTGAAGGTGACCAGCCGGAGCCGAGAATATCCTGGAGGGGTAACCACAGTAGGACAGGCTCTGATACAGGCCTTAGGAAGCTCTCTTTGGGATCTGTGTGTGGGATGGGCCGGCGCTGGCCTCGGATCAAACTCCAGAGCAAAATTCAAGGGGGAGGAGTGGTCACCAAAAACTCAGCAATAGAGATAAATGATATGCCTAAATTAACGATTTTTTTTTTATCAGGGCTGGGGATGTGGCTTGGTGGTGTTGCTCTTGCCTTCCATACACAAGACCCTGAGTTCGATCTCCAATACCACCAAAAATAGGATTTTTAATCAAATATATTTTATTGATATAAAATTCACCATTTTATTTTTTTTTTCTGAAACTAGGTCTCACAGTGTGGTTGAAGCTGACTTTGAACTCACTATGTAGCCAAGGCTAGCCCCAGACTTGGTGATCCTCCTGCCTCAGTCTCCTAAATTCTGAGATTACAGACAGGGGGCCACCATGCCCGGCACTTTCACCTTTTAAAAATTGTCAGGTGACTGGCAGGTGATGGAGTCCCATTATTATGCACTCACTAGTTCTAAATAATTCACTACTATGAGAACTCCACAACACAGTGATGTCCTTTCCCACCACTGGGGGCCCCCCCAGGGGTCTACCTGTTCTGGATGTTGCCTGTGAGTGGAGTCATACATTGTGTAGCCTTCCGTGTCTGCCTTCTTTCATGAACATATCTTTGAGGTTTGTGCACATTGCAGTGCTTCCTTCACACATTATTAACACACAACATATGTGAGGCTGGGGCTGTAGCTCAGTGGTAGAGCACTTGCCTGCCATGTATATGGCTGAGTTTGATCCCCGGCACCACCAAAGCATCGTATGTACAGAGGGCCACTTCAAGGATGTGAACCACATGACTGTGGGGCCAGGAAGGCCAAGAAACTGAGGCAGGGGCTGCTGTTGCTGCAGACAGGAAGCAGAGTTCTTCTCAGGGGATGCTCTGTGGCTCAGAGGCCTTTCAAAGGGTTGGATATGAGCCCTCACAATACCTATCAGGGCAGCTTCCTTCACTTAGAGCCAAACAACAGAATAGGGTTAGAGGTGTTAACATGTCTGCAAAGATGCTCCTGCAGCAACACCCAGGTTGGACAGGAGACATGGAGAGGAGACCATGGCCAGGTGGACTGAGGACCGGCACAGTGTATGATGGGACATGCACATGGCCCCAGGGACTGATGCAAGGATGTCTTGAGGGGTGGTGTTCTGCCTACTGAAGTGGCCCTCAGAGGTCGTCCTGGCGGCGATGTTCGGTGCTGGATGCGGCCTGTGTGGTCACCCAGAAAGCTCAGAACAGCCTGGCACCCAGTTCCATGCTTACCTGTCAAGCACTTAGCATGCATCATTTTGAAGAATGGGCCTGTTGTGGCTGAGCTGTGAAATGGCCCCAACACCCCAAGTGCTTGGAAGGTGACTGGATTAGAGCTGGTGGCGTCTGATCAGGGGAGGGAGTCACGTGGCCCCTTCCCAGCTTCTCCCTTGACTCTCCATGCTTCCCGGCTGCCACAAGGTGAGCAGCTTTCCCCTGTGAGGCACTCCTACTGCACACCTTCATGCCTTGGGGCCGACCATGGACTCAACACGTGAGCCAAAACAAGTGCGTCTGAGAAGACCCCATCTGAGAGATGAGGTAACAGAACCCGAGGCAAGGTCGGGCAGCAGCCAAAAGAAGAGGAGAAAGCTACTTCCTAGGAGCCTTGGGAGGAAGCTTGGTCCTCTCCTTGGGTCTCAGAAGCAGGACAAGTACTAAAGCAGAACACACTAACAGGCCCGCTGGAGTTAGTAAGGCCGGGCGAGCTGGAGGCAGACGGGGTTGCAGAGCAAGTGCAGAGATGGGGGAAGACAGCAGGGCCTCCTGGAGGGGAGGGCAGGGAGGGCATCTGTGAGGAGATCCCACCCATATCTTTGTCCCTTCTGCTGGCTTGGATACATTTGCTGGGATTTTTTTGTATCTTTCTTTAAAACGTAAATTTTAATGGCACAAAGGATATTTGAACACATCCAATCTTCCACGAGAAAGGATAGGAGGGAAGGAGAGAGGAGAGAGAGGGGAAGTGGGGAGAAGAGGGGGAAGAGACAGGAAGGTGAACACTCACTACCCTGTGGGCTCCTACAGAAACAGGTGGCGGCTCTTCCCTTGCAGCCTTGGTGCTCCTGCCTCTTGGAGCCGAGTGGCTTCCAGTCAAGGATGCTGAGCAGCCTCCCTGGGCTCTGCCCCGCCCTGCCCATAGCCTCTTCCTTCACTCCTCTCACACTCCTAGTTTGAACCCCAGAAATATTTCCAGACTGCCTTAGTCCATCCAGGTTACTATGACAAAATACCGCAAACAGGGTGGCTTATAGACGACATTTATTTTCTAGTGTTCTGGAGCTCATCCTGCCTGTTGTCACACAGTAAGAGGGGTGGGGTTCTAATCCCATTTTGGGGGGGGCACTGCATGGCTTAATCTCCCAGTGCCACCACTTTGGTGGTAAGAATTTCAACATGAGAATCACTGGTGGGACACAGACATTCAGACCACCATGGCCCATGGAGGGCCAGGTCCTGCATGTTGGACGCAAGTTGTTAGTGAAGACCATGCTCAAAGGAACCCCACAGTGCACTGTAAACACACCAGTGTGGTCCGGCAGGATGGTTTTGGGTCAACATTTAGTTTATTCTGCGTTCATTCATCATAAGCACAGATGGATTTATATAGAGGTTGGAACTTCAGAGTTATAAAAATACAAGAGATGAGCAAAACATATGGTGTTTCAATTTTTAAAATGTTACAATGCAAGAGACACAATGATATTAATTACCCTCAGAATACTGCCCTTTCCTTCAGACACACTTATTTCACCATTCCTGCTGCTCTATGAAGTTCCAGAAGTCCTCCTTCCCGTCTGTGTAAGGTGTGGTCAGAAATGTGGCAGGTGTTCCATTCAGTGGAAAGGCTCCACCTACAGTCATGACTTCCAGAGCTGCTACAGAAAGTGGCGAGAATAATGACCAGTGCTCCACC
>PVLD010004058.1:84274-131766 GCA_004027595.1 Dinomys branickii
GGGGGAGAATTTTTTTTCAACTGAGTTAAAGTAATTCATTTGTGCAGGTGGGATTTGCACCTGGGCAGACTGACCTAGCAGCAGAGACAAAGGAGAGGGTGTGTTCTCTGCAGTGAGGCTCCTCTGGAGCAGGGAAGAGAATGACCCATCCACAGAGTTTTCTGGAAGGACAGGATTGTCCTGTTACCACGCTATCCACTATGACAGACATGTGTTGAATATTTCAAATGTGGCTAATGGCAGGGCATGGCGTTCTGTAATCCTAGTACTCAGGCAGCTGAGGCAGAAAGATCTTGAGTTTGAAGCCAGCCTGCCATACACAGAAAGACCCTGTCCAAAGGGGGAAGGCAGTGAAGCAGAGGAACTGAAATTTTAATTATAATTTATCCCAACTGGAAGGATAGCTGGTGGCCCTGCAATGGAGAAGAGAAAGTGAAGAATCTGGACTATGGCTCGGCTCAGCTCTTCTGCAGGACCATGAACTGCTGCGGCTCTCCGTGCAGGTCCCCAGCTCTGGCTTGGCTGGAGCACAGGCAGGGAAGCTGGCGGGTCTCAGCCCCAGGATGACAGGTCTACATCGGAAAGCCAGGCCTGGTTCCAGAAGAGTCATACGTGACCCTTGGTAGTCAAAGACCAGCCCGTGATGTCAGTGCTAGTACTGTCCCCCTGGGCAAATATGGAAGCTGAGTCACCCAGGCGGGGCCTGTGCCAAAGTCCAAAGTCTGAACTGGGCTGGAGGTCAGTGCTGGAAGTGCAGGTGTTTCTCTGGGGATGTGTTTTTCTACAGCAGCTCAGGATCACATGTGACGGTGAAGTTATTGCAGGCAGCTAAGTTAGATTGAAATTGATATACAGTTAGAGATGGATGGGGCTCTCAAGGGAGTCTGCACAAAAATAAAGACATCAGAAGTGTGACTGGTGGCACTTCTGAAGAAGGCCAGGCCTCAAGATAAAGATTCAATATCCAGCCCTGCACACCTCCCTAAGGAATGAGTGATAACTTGGAATTACTCTGTAATTAGCACCACATCAGTTACCCAGGTGGGTTCAGACCCATCCCTTCCCAAAATGCCTTTGCTCTTGTTGTGTGACTTGCTTCCCTACTGGATCAATATCAGCTAAGCAGCTGTATTTGTACTTCTATAGTTTGGTTGTAGTCTGACCCACATTGTACCCACATTGTGACTTGGGGATGTAAATCACCCCTGACGAAGCACCTTGGCAGCCACCCACTTTCAGGACCCCTCCTGTCTCACAGGAGCTATAAACCTTTACTGTGCTTTACCTCCATTATTCCTTGGAATTCACTCTTTGATTTGGGGGGGAAATGAACTGGGGCATCCAATATCCAGCAAGTTGGGAGTTACATCTTCCCTGTATCAAATGATCCGGGCTGGACCTAGGATTTCTAACAAGCAAGAGGACTTTGAGAGAGTCCCACTTAGATCCAGAACAGAAAGAGAAAAAAGGAGGGAGGGGAGAGAAGGGGGGGGATGGGAGGAAGGGGATAAAGTTCACCTCCTTGGAAGGAAAATGGGTGTGCCGGTCACCTGTGACGCCCCGAGTGCCCTCTTAAGCATCTGGACTCTTCCCTATTCCTGCCAAGGTATCTCTCAGTGACTCAAAGCTTGCACCATCTGCCGCTCCCTCCTCTTCCCCAGCCCTGTCCTACCAGGAAGAGTTTGCTGCGGGGCCACTGCAGGTTCTGCAGAGAAAGAATATCAACTGGGAGGGGTGGGGAAGGAAGAAGGTCCAAGAAATGGTCACTGCATTCCCTGACTGCAGCACTGTGACCACTTCCCACTGGTGGGTGCTGCAGGGGATGCACTCCTGATGGTCAGTCTCCCTGACTCGATGTGCCAGCAGGACTTGGGCAAATCCACCAGTGGGTGTCAGAGGATTCCCGGCTCCACTGACTCTTGGCTGGGTGACCCCCAGCAAGTCACTTTTAATCTTAGCCAATCAGTTATTCATCTGTGAAACAGGGATGAGATTCTAACTCCCTAAGAACTTCTTGTGAGGTTTCAGATGTGGTCCTGAAGATGCCTAACCAGCACAACTAATGCCTCTGAGACCGACCAGCTCCTCCAAATGGTACCTTTGCACCCCCTTCTCCTGCTTCTCCTCCCTCCCATCACTTTATCTTCTCTCTGGAAAAACCTCACCCATATCCTGTGGATTAAATGTGGGTCTCTCTCCTCTGGCCCCTAAGCTATCTCAACCAAGGCAGGGAGCTTCAAATCCCCAGCAGGTGATCAACTCTGTCATCAGAGATACAAAAACGACGATTTCAGGAAGATTTGGAGTTGTGAGCAACAGAATCCTTATCTAGGTAGAAAATAAACCTTTTAAAAACTTGTGGCCAAAAACACACAACATTAAACGTACCCTTTTAATGGTTCAGTAGTGTTCAGTATATTCATAGCCTTACGTAACAGAGCTTTGCAACGTTTTCAAACTTGAAACTTCAGCCCCCTGAACAATGAAGCCCCTCTCCCCCGCCCTCCAGTCCTTGACAAATACCAACCTTCCTACTTTCTGTTTTTATGATTTTGCCTACTGTAGATGCTTCCTCTGAGTGGGGCTGCACAGTATTTGTCCTTTTATGACTGACTTATTTTGCTTAGCATGATGCCCTCCAAGCTCATCCACATTGCAGTACGTAACAGAACTTTCCTCCTCTGAAAGGCTGAGCAGTAGTCCACGGTGTGTATATAAAACATACTCTTCATCCATCCATGATAAAAACGTGATGAGCATTTGGGCTGCTGCCACCTTCTGGCTAGTGTGAATTTTGTTGCGATAAGCATCACTGTTTAAACAGATTTTAAGACTTTGCTTTCAACTCTCTGGGGTTTCTACTCAGAAATGGGATTGTTGGAACACTTAGTAATTCAGTTTTGAATTTCTGAGGAAGTTTCATACTGTTAAGGATAAGGAAAAAAACACATATAAAGGATGTGCTATATTTTTATACTCATACGATTACATACATGTCATATATATGTCTATAAAATCAAACACAAAGCTATGAATTATTAACAACGAAACAGGAATGAAAACTTAAGAGTGCAGCCCTCACTTCTACAGGGGCCCCAGGGGCACAGCCGGGGTCTATAACCACACCCTTCCATTACCCGTTGTGCTTTCCCTTATCACTAAACAGTCACTCCCTGCCTGCGGCTCTTTGCCTGGCTTGTGACCCAAATCTTCGCTTCTAAAGGGCCTAGGATATTAGGACTCCTGTCTGGATGGAGTTTTCCATTGACTTTAACTACAGAGCATGATGATAGGTACTAAAAGCTGCCGAAAAGGGACTGTTTGCTTTCCAGACATGCCCTTCCTCACCTCCACTGTGGAGTCGTGGTCCAATTTCCCCTCAAAAGTCAGGATAAATCACCACAGCCAATTTCCAAACTCCCCCCACTTTGGCTCTCGTTTCAGAGGCCACAGGAGCCCGACGTGGTAGGTGGCATCTTCAAGTTTAATGGATCTATTCTTGTGAATCCTAGTAGAACATTCCCTTTCGAATAAACAGCCTCCAGCCCTGTCCCCATGGCCACGTTGTCCATAAGTCCATTGGGCCATGGGAGAGGTGGCTGGGAGAAGAAGCTGATTAGTGTCTACACAACAGGATGACGTGATTCACTTGGCATTAAAATGCTCCCCTGCAGAGGTCACCAGTCTCTGAGCATTCAGACGGGACACGAACTTTACATCCTTTGTGCACTCAGAGATGTCTGGCCACGTTCTTCCCACCCAAATTTGTCATCACTTTTTCCAGTTGTGCTCCTTAGGAATTCCTGGCCATCGGTGCAGACAACTGGCCACAGACTATGCATGGAGATGTAATCACACATCTGGCCATTTCCCTTCCAAGAAAAGTGCACAGCTGGGAAGGTGCATGCCCCAGAGCTCTGCCTGTGGATGGACTGTCCTTCAGGGACATCCTGGGGATGGACAGCGGTGCTGCAGCAGTCCACTTTTAGCAGGTGCCTTTACTCTGTGCAGAACCACTCATAAGCCGTGCCTGACTCTCTGTTCCTTAGCTCGCAGAGGGCTCCCCAGGAGGCGACATGTGCAGGCCAGAGAGAGAGGGCACAGGAGTGGGAACTGCCAGCACTTGAGCCACTTTGTGTAACTTGCTTTTGCCTTCAAGGCCTGCGTGGACATGGCCACATCCGTGTCACTCAGCCTATGTGGCAAAGCAATGCCCAGCAGAGCCTGTCCTTGTTCACGGTGCCTCTTGGTGCCAGCGTCTTCTCTGGTCACTCAGTGTGCGGGCTGGCGTGCCACACACAAAGCGGGAGCACGCAGCCTTCGGAGTGTGACAACACCCACTAGCTGCTGTGCTGCCTTTTACAGCTCAGGGGACCCACATGGGAATTCTGCCAGGCGTTAGGCAGTTCTATTCCAGTTGTGCATTCTGGAACTGGGGAAATCGCCACAGAATGGGACCCACCAGATTTATTATGAGACAGAACTGAGACAAAACTCTACCGACTGCTGGGCCTCCAAAGCCCCTGCTCTTACTGGCTGACTACAGAGATATTCTAGATGCCCTGAGATGAACGTCGCTTTAGAGCCAGCGTCCACTAGTCCCTCCAAATTCTGGTTATTGTCTCCCCGGTGCGCTCTTACTCTTGTTAAGGCCATAGGAACTTTGAAGGAAGGCTGGGCGAAAGAGTGACCAACTACTTCCACTTTCATATAAGGCCTGGGCCTTGCCCAGAGTGGGTGTGTGGGATCTCCCTTTCCTTCCAGTGGCTCCTGTCTGGGAAATGACAGAGCCACGACTTGCCACAGTTGTGTGGGAGTCCGGACGGCTGTGACGGCTCCTCTGACTCCACTGTCCCTCAGGCTCACCATGCTCATCTTGCCTGTGGGGTTTCCCAGCCTAGGGCGGAGCTCCCACTATGAATTCTGGCCCATAGGCAAAGGTCATGGAACTATTCCGGCACACCAGGCCTCTTCTCACAAAGCATTTCTCACTGCCTTGGTGAAGGTATATTTTTCAGACCCTTCCGGGGAGGGTGCGTAGGTCTAAAGCAGGGAGGGCAAACCTTTTAGAGACCAAATGTCCAAACTGCTGATGACGTCATCGCCTGGCTGCTACTCCTTTCTGAGCATGCATATACTCCCCAGGTGCGTTTTCATCTGTCGCCTGGCTGCTGGGGCGATCTGGCCCGCCGGCCACATGATTTGCCAGCCCTGGAAGGCGAATAAATCCATTACGAACCACTAGAGGGCGAGAGTGATTCATGTTAATTGATGAGTGCCTCAAAAAAATGCAGTAACAAGCCTCAGTTCATGGTCGTGTCCGTGGACTCAGGCAAAGCAGAGTAACTTTCAAGTGAGCTAATGTAAGCACATACCAATATATAACATTGTATACCTTAATACAATTGTAAATTTTGAAAATTAATTAATTGGAAACTAATTTTTCCTTCACTCTCCAAACAAATTCACAGGTATGTTACATGGCTGGTATTTTTTTAAAAGTGTGTATGGAGAATGCTTAAAATTAAAAAATCAGCCAGTTCTTTTTTAATCATTGGTATATATTAGTTTCACACAATGGATTTAATTTTGAAATATTGCTACATGCAGATGACATACTTAATTTTCATCCATTTCCCTGCCGGTCCCCTTCCCTTTTGGCTAACTGTAAAACCCTTTCTTCTACTTTCCTGTCATCTTTTTTACCTCCGAATTTTAAAAAATTCCATATATGGAGGAATCTGTGATACTTCAGTTTCTGAGACGGAATTCTATCCATTTCATGTTATGAAATGACATAATTTTACTGCTAATGGCTAAATAATATTCTACTGTGTGTGATGCCACATTTCTTTACCCATTCATGTATCGGTGTGTGCCTAAGGCTGCTTCCAGAGCTTAGCTACTTAGAACTGTGCTACAATAAACAAAGTTGTGCGCATATCACTACAGTGCGCTGCCTTTAATTCTTTGAGGGACATACTGGAAGTGGTAAGGCTGGATCAAGTGGTACCACTATTTTTAGTTTTTGGAGGAACAGCCACCCTAGTTTCCACAGTGGCTGTGCTAGTTGAATACCGACCAACAGTGTATAAGGGGTACTTTTCCTTTACATCTTTGCCAGCATTTATTGTTATATTCTTTTATTATTTCATTTATTGTTGTATTCTATTTACTGTGGCACTCATTTTCGTATTCTTAATGATAGCCATTCTGACTGGGGGGAGGTGGAAACACGATTAACGCAGGCTTGATTTTCACTTCCCTAATGGTTAAAAATGTTGAACATTGTTTTCATATTTTTATTAGCCACTTGCAAGGTTTTGAGAAATGTCTATTCATTTGTCCACTTACTGAATGCACTATTTATTTCTTTAATGGTGTCTTGAATTTCTCAAAAGAAATTCTAGATATTGATCCTCATCAGAAGAGCAGCTGGCAAAGACTTTCTCCCATTCTGTGCACCGTCTCTTCACTCTGTTATTTCCTTTGCTGTGCAGAAGCCTTTAAAGCTGATATTGACTCATTGGTTGATTCTTGATATTGTTTCTACTGTTACTGGAGTTATGTTGAAGAAGTCTTTCCTGTGCATATGAATTCAATTATTTGTTTTTTTATTTTCTTTTAATTTTAAAGAGAAAAGAATAAAAACACAACAAAAACAAAAACAACACAAAACTATAAAAATGATGCAGAATTCCAAAACAAGATGCTGGGAAACCTACAAGGTTGTTTTATTATTTATTGTTATCTTCAAAGCAGTTGCTTGGATTACCAGATATAGGTATGCAAGATTGATCAAGTAATTAAACATCAACTGTTCCTTTCAATGACCCATTAATGAGGGTGGTCGTTCCATCTTGTAATGTCTTTTTCTTCAGAGTTCTGTAATTTTCAGTGTAGAAATCTTTCATTTCATGGTTAGGCTTATCCCCAAGTTTTTTTTTTTTTTAATTTTTAAGCTATTGTGAATGGAATTGTTTTCCTGATTTCTTTCTCAGAGAGTTACTTACTGGTGTATTAGGAAAATCGATTGACTTCTATATGTTGATTTATGATTTCTTCTGATTTGGGGATTTTTTTACCCCTAGAACTCTGAAATGCATCAGTTTATTTGAAATTGCTGTTTTTCTACTGTGGGCAGTCGTACTTTTCCTTTTAGAGCTGCTTTGCATCCCCCAGATTGATATGTTGCTTTCATTATCACTTGACTCTGCAACTTTTAAAATTTCTCCCACGATGTCTTCAGGGACTCGCTGTTTGCTCAAGTGTTTTAATTTGCTCAAGTGCCAATACTCATTTGTTTGTGCAGTTTCTAATTTCTACTTTTGCTGAAAGGTTTGTTGCTGACTTCCAGCTTCTGTCCGCTATGCTCTGACAAGGTGTGTGAGATTACTTCAATTCTTTTCTATTTGAGACTTGCTTTACACCCTAAGATATAGTGTATTTGGGGAGCACTTCCATTAATTTCTGAAGAGAAGATATGTACTCCTCTTGGATGGAACACTTTGGATTCTGTTAAATCCATTAGCTCTACAATATAATTTGATTTTTTTTGTTGATTTTTTTGGTCTCATTGCCCTATTAGAGTAGGGTGAAGTCCTTAGCTGCATCTGAGGGGTCTTGCTCTGTCCTTTTATGTCAAGTAGTGTTTGGTGTATGAAATTAGTTTGTTTGTTTTGTTTTGTTTTGTTTTTGCGGTACTGGGGATCGAACTCAGGACCCTGCGCTTGCTAGACAAGCGCTTATTCCACTGAGCTATATCCCCAGAAGGTGTATGAAATTAGGTTAGCTGACATTTGGTGCATCCATATTTACAACTTTTTAAAAATTTTTACTTTAAATAACATGAAGCTGCTTTGTTTTTTGTGTGTTGTTTTTGCGGTACTGGAGATCAATCGCAGGGCCTTGCGCTTGCCAGGCAGGCGCTTATTCCTCTGAGCTGTATCTCCAGCCCCATATTTACAACTCTTATCTCTTTTTGACCTGGGCCCTGTACAAATATGTACCAGCCCTTGTAGTGTTTTTGGGCCACATTCAGCGTGAGGTCTACTTCGTCCGACGTCAGCACGGCTACTCCCACTTGCTTTCCTTCTCCAGCTCCTTGAAGTGTCATTTCTCCACCTTTTCACTTTCACTCTCCATAGTTCTATGCAGAGAAGGTTTGATCTTTGTAGGCAATATATAGATGGCTATTAGTTTTTATCAATTCTTTTGTATTGCTCTATACCCTCATTGGAGAGCTCAGATCATTCACATTTGCATTTTTACTAAAAGGTATGTACTTATGTCATTTTGTTGTTTTCCTAGTGTTTGATTAATTTCTGTTTTTCATTCATCTCCCAATGAGATTTATTCTTTCCTTGATCTGTTGGTTGGTGTTGTCTTTCTTGTCTGTGTTTAGCATTTCTTTAAGTATTGTGTGCAATGCTGACTTAGTGGTCATGAATTTTTTTAGTTTATACTTATTGTGGAAGGTTTTCTCTTCTCAAAATTTAAAGGCTAGCTTTTCAGGGTTAGCAATTATTTTCTTTCATGACTTCAAATATATTGTTCCACACCTTCCTGATTTTGAACATTTCGATTGCAAAATCTACTGTTACTTTGCTGGGTTTGACTGTAAATGATTTGTTCCCTCTAATAGATTTCAATATTTTTTCTCCGTGGTAAATTTCTGGGATCTTGACAATGATGTGTCATGGAAAGGTTCTTCTCTGGTCATGTCTATTTGGAGTTGTAAGTGCCTTCTTTACCTGAGTATCCATCTCATCCTCCAGAGCAGGACATTTTTCTGCAATTATTTCAGTGAAGATAGATCTTATGCCATTAACCTGTACTTCATTACCCTCTGCCAAGCTGTGACTTCAATGCACAGAGTCTAGGACTGTCTCTATCACCTTGGTCTTTCACGTGTTTTTGCATTTTTGGTTAGCTTCATAAACATCCATAAACGTTTTATCAAAGATGTAGATGAAATGCACAAAATCTCCACATACAATTTATTAAACAGACATGAAAATAAGTAGAAAATTTGAATCATCTCATATACATTGAATTTCTTGTTTGTTTGTTTATTTGTTGTTGGTTGGTACTGGGAATCAAACTCAGGACTTTGCACTTGCCAGGCATGCACTTGTGCCACTGAGCTATACCCCCAGCCTGTCATCTCACATACATTGAATAGATTCACTGTAATCAAAAATTAAAATTATTCTCCCAATGAAAACTCTAGTTCAGGAAGATTCACTGATCATTTCTTTCAAACACACAAATAATAAATGTGTGTTTTAATAAAACACACAAATACCACTAATTTAGACAGATATGTACCAAAACTAGAAATAGAAGAAACAAACTCCAACATATTGTATAAGATGAAGAAAAAAATTGATACCAAAATTTAACAAAATGAAGAATTCACAGAAAAGAAAATCTCTTACATAAACCTAGCTGTGAGTCATGAAAACTCAAAATAGTAAGGTTCATTTGTATGTAAAAAGGACAACATCATGATCACATAGTGTTTTGTTCTGCTTTGTTTTTTCAAGTCAAGAGTAGCTTAAAAATAGCCAGGCGTGGTGGCGCACGCCTGTAATCCCAGCACTCAGGAGGCTGAGACAGGAGGATCGTTCCTTGTGAATTCAAGACCACCCTGGGCTACAAAGTGAGCTCAAGGCCAGCCTGAACTGCATAGTCAGACCCTGTCTCAGAAAGACAAAAAAAAAAAAAAAGTAGCTTAAAATTAAAATCGATCAACACAATTCAATATATTCACAATGAAGGTTATCTTAATGATGTAGACAAACCTGCTGAATCAAGTAGATACAGTGGACCCTCAGTAATGGCAGCGCGGTGAGCGGGGACGCAAGCTGACAGCCTCCGCTGCCCACCTTCCTCGCCAGGGCTCTTTCGCTTCTTCGGGTGCCTCCCCTCCCCTGCCCCTGCCCCTTCCCCTGCTTCTGCGGAAGGTAACCCCGCCAAGGGTTGGGGAGCCTGGACGCAGGCGCGGGGAAACTTCCCTTCCCGGTTCCTGGGTGGCGGGGATGGAGGACAGGAGTTGGGGGCGCAAGGAAGACGGAAGAGACGGGGAGGCCGGGCAAGGTGGTGGCCTGTCACTGACTTCGGCTCCTCGGAGCGCTGGCCCCTACGTACCGCGGCCGCCCAGGAACTGGATCCACCCCCCCCCCCGCAATCCAAGCCCTTGCCGCCCTCCCGCAGCCCTATTTCCCCCTCCAAAAGGGAAGGTGAGATATCAACACTAAACTTGCACATTGTGTTTGAAAACAAGAGTAGTAGATTTTCATGAAACATGAAACAATCAAAGCAGTTGTGTTGGAATATGTCGAGAAAACAACATGGAACGATCGCTTTTCAGGTATCTATGCTTTATGTGATGCCTTTCCTGAATCTCTTGGAGAAAGACTGTACCTAGAAACCAAGAGTTTTTTGGAAAATCACGTTCAGCCTTCGCACAAGAGATTTCTAGAGTCTGAAGAACAAGTGCTTGTTATGTACCCTAGGATTGCGAAGAATACAGCAAGGGTGCAGATTACCCGGACTGTTTACTAGGTATCTCGACACCCAGAATACTAAAACGAGTAAGTTGACTGAAGTTGATCTTCAGTGTGGCTATGGTGGTGTAGATATGAATGAGCCACTCACGGAAATAGGAGAGATCTTAAAATGGTGAATACCTCTTGCCCAAGAAATCACATGTTGGGTAACCTGTACTTGGAAAATAATAAGCTAGCCCTGGATATGTGGAGGAAATTGATGGCTGAGCCCCTGCAGACCATCCTTATCTCAATGCTGCTCTGAGAAGAATAAAATAAAATAAAAATAAAAAGTGGCTTTCTCTCATTTACAGAAGCATGCTTTAAAAGCCATCATTTCTGTAGGTGAGAATGAAGTTACTTAATGGGTTAAAGAAAAATCTTGCCAGCACAAGTTTTCTTGCAAAATAGACTTTTCTTTCTTCTGGCTCCTATAAACTGTACACTAGTGGCTATGCCCCTCCTTTCCCGAGTACTCCTTAGTTCCAGGCTATGGAAAGACCGCACCTGGGGTCATGCTGTCCCCTAAGAGCATGGAGCAAGAACTGGGCCTAAAACCACCAGGCATGGTCAGTGGAATTTCTCTTGTCTCATCACTGTCTCCCAAGTCATTTGTTTTAATGGGTGACAGTGGACTTGGACATTCTCTCAGTTATAAAACTTAAAGTCTGTCAACAGGGTTGATACTAGCCGCACATTCACAATCCTGCCTTAGCTCCTGGGCAGTCACCACTTTTAATGCCATTGTTTTGTAGTTGTTACACATAATATATACACTGGAAATCGCATCGAAGAAAATTAGAATCTTTTATTTCAATGGCCATGAATATATTAAAGACCTTAGGAAAACAAAAATGCTATTTCTGCCCCCCATCATGGTTGTTTATTTACTATGGGGATGAAACCTGGCTGTGTTGTTCTGGCTGAACTAGAATTTCTGCATTCAAGTGAGCCTCTTACTCTGCCCAGCATCCCGAAGAGCCGGCACTGCAGCCACAGAGTACTGTGCCTGGATGTATTCTTAAATTTTCACATTTCCCCCTGAAATTATCACAATTTTTGTGGAAAAACTTACTTACATGATCTCTGTTGACCAAGTTTTAGTATTTCTTTCTCAAAGAATTATATTGCTTTCAATTCTTAAGAGTGCTTTCACAGGGCCAGGCATAATGGTACAGGCTTATGCCCAGATAACTGGGAGTTAAGGCAGGAGGATGACAATTCTGAGGTCAGAGTAGCAATCTAGGGAGACTCTTTCACAAAACAAAAAAAAAACGAAGGACTATGGGTGTAGTTCAGTGAGCGAATGATTGCATAGTATGCATAAGTCCCTGGTTTCCATCCCCAGTATCTCAGCCAGAACATAAAGTTTTTGTTGAAGAATTCTGAGTTGATTCTTGTCTCTCAAAACTAAACCTGTTTTTCTAATGAGAGCCCTTCTGTAGGGGACAGTGAATCATAGCATATTATTTTAGATAGTTTTAGTAAAAGCCTAAGCAGTGCCTGGGGAAGCCTCCCGGGACTTTGTAGGAGCTCAAACTTTACCCAGGCATGTCTCTCTGAGATAAGGAACACCCAGGCCTAGATAACCTCTGTGACCTTGCCTGGGTAGTTTCATCCCTCCTCCTGGCCCTAGGTAAACACTGTAACCCTAAAGGAACGCATAGGTTGTAAAAAGGAGACAAACGGAACATAATGGGAGAAACATCTATCATGATTAGACATGAGACTGGCCACTGACCTGGGATCCTACAGGATGAGAAACCATATGGCCACCTGAGTCAGCAAATGAAACATCCCAGTTTGTAACCATGGGAACTCAAAATCTATTTGAGATCTGGAACAAAATTACCTGATGCCAATGCCCGGCTTGTTAGTTAGTTGAGGCATTAGTGGCTAGCCTTCAATGAATAAAACTCTGCTTCTAAATAAAGTCCTTCAGTTTCTTATGGAATACAACCCAATTTTTGCCATTACACTTCAAATCCCTGGCACTCTGTGTATCAAGTGGAATTTTTAGTGACTTGATTGTAATGGCCCAAGTACCAGCTGCTTGCTAGACTGACCTCATGCTTGACCCCCGATTCACCTCAAACAGCTAAAGTCTATGTACGGTAACATAATTATTGGTTAAAGGTTCCTTGTTGTTTCTCAGAAAGAATTCAAAGAGCATTGCCCGTCCCTGCCAGAAACAGGACAGTTACCCAAGCGTAACATCCCTGCTACACTTGTGTATTCATTGTGGTTTTTGTCTTTATAAGCCCTGCATACAATGGGCTCAGGGCTCTCACTTCTCAGCCTTGAAACAGAGGCGTGAGTGGAGGCCGTTGGGCTCAAGTATTAAAAGCGCTACTAAATTCTAATTTGGCTGTTTGGGAGTTTATTGTTCTCGGACCCGTCTCATTGATCAAATATATTTTTTATTGAAATAAATTCACATAACATAAAAGTAACTATCATAAACTTGTAAAGGGAACACAATAGCAGAATTCAGTGCATGCACAGTGTGGTACAAACATCACTTGTACCACTGGCTTCTCATTCCAAAACATTTTATCATGTCAAAAAGAGGAAACCCTGTACACACTAGGGAGCCCCACAACCTTTTTTTAACAATAACCTGCTTTGTCTGTGTAGACTGGCCTACTATGGATACTTCCTATAAATGAAATAATGCACTGTGTCTCTTCTTGTACCTGGCTCCCTTCACTTAGTACGAATGGAGGCTCATCTACACTGTAGCATGTCAGTGTTGAGAGAGATTTGACACTAGGGATGAACCACATATTTCATCCATTCATAATATGACAGATGTATGGGCTGTTTTAACCTTTTGGCTACTGTGAATGCTACACATGTGAATACCTGTGTACAACTATTTGAAAACCTAGTTTCAATTTTTTAAATTTTATCTTGATTGAGACAGTCTCACTATGTGGTTTAGGTTGGTCTAGAACTAACTATGCAGCCCTGATTGGCCTCAGACTCACAGTGATGATCCTCCTGCCTCAGCCTCCTGAGTGCTGGAATTGTAGGCAGATTCCACCATGCTTAGCTTTGTTTAGTTTGGAGTGGAATTGCTGGAAAGAATGGTAGCTCTACATTTAACTTATTCAGGAACTGTACCCTTTTACATTTTTACTAGTAATATAAGAACCAGTTTCTCCCTATCTTCACTGGCATCTGTTATTGGGTTAGTAATATCCCTTAGTTATTGCAGGCTGACCAGGTCCACAATCTCCCAGATGAGTGTACAGTGAAAGCTAAAAAGAGGCAGGACTTCTGGGAAGATGGCGACAGGGTAAGCAGCAGAGAAAGGTCCTCCTGGAGGATCGCCATCCAGACACTGGAATATAGCAACATGAGAAAGACAGGAAGGAGAGAAATGTGTACCCTGAACCCAGGAAGGATCTGAAATGAGAATTGAAGCCCTCAGAAAGACCAAACAAGACCTCTTCTGGAGGAAAGACTCGGAGGGCCACCATGGTGCAGTTGGAGGAAGAGGAGGCAGAGAAGGAGGGAGTCACCACTCTATACACACCCATGGCCCGCTCCCTCATTCCAGCACTCACAGCTTCAGCTTCAGAGACCCATGCTCACAGGAGCCTCCCGACTCGGCCAGGGGAGAGCGGAGTTCCTAGAGCTGGTCATAGGCGGCCTGCAGGGAGACACTAGTGGCCTATGAGGGGACTCCGGGGGCCTTAACAGGGAGCTCAGCAGCCTGAGGGGATCCCTCCAGGCTACATGAGAATCCTGAAGTCCTGGACAGGGCCTTTGGCATCGTGGCAATGAGGCAGAGCCCGGCAGTCCGCAGGGGTGACGCCATGACCTCCACCAGGCCCCTGACAGGAGGGTGATGAGGCGGAGCCCGGAAATCTGCTGGGGGTGACTCTGTGGACCCGACCCGGCCCCTGGCAGTGGGGCAAGAGGGCGGAGCCCAGTGCTCCGCTGGGGGCGACCCCGTGGACTCGACCCGGCCCCCAGCTGCTCGGCAATGGAGCAGAGCCAGGCAGTCCCCTCGGGGAGACCCCATGGACATGACCAGGCCCCCAGCAGAGCCTCACCGGGGCAGAGCCCGGCAGTCTGCTGGACTCGACTGGGCCTCTGGACACGATGTATAAAGGTGAAGCCTGGTAGTTCGTTGGGCAACCCCACCGACTTGACCAGACCCCCGATGGCCTAGAGGGCTTGTCAATGGGGGCTTGACCATAGTGAACCTGGTTCCCTGCCTATCTACTGTCTTTGAGCATGGGTGCTTTTCCACCTCCTGCCATAGCAATTTGTGTATACCCATATTTGTTACAGCCTAATTTGAAGCAGCCACGTGTCTTCCCAAGGTGAGAGCCTGAGGAAGTAAATAAACCCAAAAGTACAGTTATTATCAGAGGGAAGATGACTGATTGGGTCATAGAACAATGGAGATGAGGGTGGAGAAAATTGATTAATCGAACAAGCCATCATCTGTATAAATGAGTAACAGATGTGAAGATAACATTATGAATACAGCATCCAGTGCTAATTTCCTACTATCTTCTCTATAATTTTGTATTTCCTGTATTGCTTTTGTGTTATTCTGGTTTATATGTCTCCATTCTTTTGTCTCTAAAATAAAATTAAAAATAAAATTAAAAAAAGGCAAATGGAATGATTTCAGGGCTCCAGGAGGATCAAAGCCCTCACACAGAATTCAATATTCTCTCAGGGCTAAGACCAAGACCTTCTCTGGGTGTCCTGTATTTATTCAGTCACCAGAAGGGAGGAGAGTACTCAAGAAGGGCAGAATCACTCAAGGACTTCTCCAGGTAAAGTATTAAATAATCCTTAATAAGGATTAAGTAAATCTACCCAGGAATGAGACGCCTGAGGCTATAGCGTTTATCTAGTTGAGCTCATATCTTGGCTATCACCTTGTCCTTTGAAGCCTTTCTGCTCCATCTGCCATTACAGGTTTCAGTAGGGATTAGTGACTCACAGAGGTTCACTTACTATGAGTCCGTCGCCCACTTCCAGACAAGTGGCCTAGGCTTTGCACAGATTCAGAAGTGTTGGGAGCCACTGAAGCTGGAAAATAATTACATGTGCAGGATGAAGCCAGCCCAAGAAGCTGGGAGCTCCTCGAAACAAGCAGTTGTAACTTTTTAACTGATTGCTGGGCAGCGTGGCAGACTTTAACCATCCTCTTGAGGGTATAAATAAAACATGCTACTGCTTTTGGGCAGTTCCCCTTCTCTGCCCAGGAGAGAGGGCCTTCACCCGATCCCAGCCTTTTGCCTTGTCTGTTCTTCCCTCATTCTCGCCACCGTTCCTTCCTGGGGTACATCAAGAACCCAGTGGATCCTTACAATTGGCACCCACCTTGTGGCCCTGGTAGGATTAAGAGGGCAGTGAGAACGTTTCCCAAGAATGCACAACAGAAGGTGGGAAGTGCACGTGTGAGAGCTGGTGTTCAGTATGGTACTGGCACATCAGGTGTAAAACATTGGAATATGTGTTTTTTAGGGCCAGAAAATATATAGGCTTCTAAGCCAAAAGAGAAAGCAATACTGAAGTGCAGGTGGTTTCAACTCCCAGGGGTGTGTGTCTGTGGAAGTGCTTGTTGCATGTTTGACTCCTATATTTAATTTTCTGGATGTTGGTTTGGAGGAGTTTTCTAACTACAAGGGATTTGGCTCAAAATGTTATGTTAAAATCAAGTCCCAAGCCTAAGCAGGACATGGAGGGTGGAGACGTGGCTCCACCAATAGAGCCCGAGCCCTCTGGCCTTGTCCACATTAAGAAGGAAGGAGTGGTGGGGGACAGAAGGGACTTTTCCCCACCAGAGAGGTGTTTCCGGTGAACTCACAACACTCCATAGAACTGACTGAGCCACAGGTGGCCATTCCGGCCTTTTTGGTTCAGAGACATTTTGCTCCATCACAGGTTGGAACTTCTGCCCCTCAGGGAGTAGAGTCATTTTCTCTGTCTCCCTTGCAGGTAGCATTAAAAGAAGCCAGATGGGCAGGGGAGCCCATGGAGGGTTTTCAATATATCTACCCTGTTACTGAAGTTCAAGTCTGTGAAAATCCAGAACAAGTTATACACTGCTATGAAGCTATACCTTTTAAAACTTTAAAAGAATTAAGACAAGCAGTTGCTACATGACCCTACTGCTCCCTTTACCTTGAGTTTATTGGAAATTTTAGGACAATAGGTTATGGCCCCAAATGATTGGAAGGGAATAGCTAAAGCATGTTTAAGTCCAGGAGACTATTTAATTTGGAAAGGAAACTTGGGGAAGGTGCCTTTCCTACCACAATCAACTGACCTTTGAATCGCCAGCTTAGGAACAAACCAAGATGGCTGAGTGAGGGTTTGGAGGGAACTTACTTCTAAGGGAGAGGCAGCCCTCAATTTGGCTTCTATTCATCAAGGCCCTGAGGAAACTTTTCAAGATTTTGTCGCCCACTTATTGCAGGCTAGTGACAGGATTTTAAATAATACAGAAGCTAGCAAACAAGTAGTCCAGCAGTTAGCCTTTGAAAATGCAAATAAATTGTGTAACAAGGCTTTAAAAGCCCACAAAAGGCGGCCACATTGCTGTATATGATTTGGATTTGTGCAGATATTGGTCCCTCATATGTACAGGGGCCTACTTTGGCAGCAGCTATTGATACAGGAAAACAAAAACTCCCAACCTTAACGATATCTGAGATGAGTTTGGGTTCTCTAAAATCAAAGAATGAATTTTAGGAACAACAGAGGTTAACAGCAAAATGTATTTATTGAAGGAAAGCTTCTGTCCAAGAGAGGGACAGAAGTGTGGTCCCCGAGTGGGTTACCCAGGACTCTGTCTTTTCTAGGGACTTTTATAGAGCGAAACCATGAGGTGAGGCGGGTCCAAGGTAGGGGAAATGGACAAAACTACGGTCAGCCAAGAAGACTGTAAGTATAATTGTTCAGGTAAAATTGACTAAACTGGGATCAGATGGGGAATTGAGTCGAGTAGCAAGCAGGTAAGAATGAGATGGGTCCGTGAACAAATACAACTCCCAAACAGCTAACTGGAATTTGAAGTAGCGCTTTTAATAGTTGAGCTCAACGACCCAAGCAGCTGGGTTCTTGGGCCATTATATTCCCCACTGGTTTTTGTTAATGAATCAAATCATAGATTCATCAGTTATATCCTCATTGGGGAGGTTTTCCTATCCAGTTCGGAGTATCATCAGCTTGACAGATTGAATCCTCCCCTGAATATATTTCAGTAACCAATTTAAAATGCAGGGACCAACCGTGATCACTGTAAGTAACAGCACTAGTGGTCCAGCTAAAGCTGTTTATAATGGTGGTTAACCACGGGGAGGTCAAAAACAAAGCCAATTTTGTTCTTGTTTTCTCTGTTCATCTCTATCTTGAAGCCTCTTTCTTAGTTGACCTACACTTTCATGGATTACTCTGGAGTGGTTGGTATAGAAACAACAGGTTTCTCCTAGGGCTAAACATAACCCCTCTTGTTTTAGGAAAAGTATGTCTAAACCTCTTCTATTTTGCAAAACCATCTCAGACCCAAGAGACTCCTCTAGCTTATTACTAGGGTGGCTAAATCTTGGTCTATCTGTTGACTCCGTGCTTTATAATTTTGATCAGAAGTGATCAAAGCAGCTGTCCCCAATGCAGCTGATCCAGCCATGCCTATGCCCAGTAATGCTGGTAATAAGGACAAGGTTTGCTCTCTTGACCCTGGGCAAACCAGTCAGGGCCAAGTGTTGTCTACCATCCTCCCCAGAATAATAAAGCACTTGGGGAAAAATGTGACATAGGATGCATAGCTCTGGGGGTCCCTGTACAGCAACTTGATAAAATATACATGGTGTTATGCCAGCAATACAAGCAAACCAGGTTCCACGAGGGGCCTCTAAGTGTAGGCCAGGAGAGTAAGTTTGGTTTACAATATCAATTACATAGGTACAGATGTTGGCATTGGGGGATTTGGACAAATCATAAGTTTTAGTCTTAACACAAGCACCTTTTTCTTGTAAATCACTGAGGGTCAGAACGGGCTTTTGTCCCCACCAAGATGAATTGTTTGATACTGCCGATTTGTTGGCTACGTTAGTCTGTTGGTTGCCTACAGATACATTAGTTGCCAGGCCTACATAGTAAGGGGGTGTGGAGTCTAAGCATAGCCAACAGTTGCTGGTCATGTTAGGGTTTGTCCTATTAAGATAAGTGAACACAATGTCTAGAGGTCTCAAGAGTGACAGGGTGGGCCTAGCGGGTGCAAATTCAGGGTGTTTCAAAGCTGCAGAGGTTGTAAGAGGGGTCCCATGGGAAGGCAAGGGATGGACAGTTGTAGGGTCAAGTGGGAAGGGGCCTAATACATTGGAGAGTGGCCCAATCAGGAGGAGTGGCTTTCCAGATGTTCCTATTTTATTTTGTCTAGTAAGTCAAACTCCCGGATTAACACCAGACACATGTAGTCTCATTCTCCAGGTTTTTCCTCCTCTCCAACTGGGATGCACGGGCTGGAGGGGTTCAACAAGCAAGGGGTTGCAAGCACTATGTTACAAGTATTATCTTGATGGAGGCAGGTGATCTTGAGGAATGGGTCAGTATGCTTCCAGGAGGTAATGGACTCAGCCCTAGTAATTACAGTAAAAGTCCTCATGGTTTTGAGAATTTGGATCAGGTGAACCCCCAGGGCAGGCATATAATTGGACACCTCTAAGGGAATGTTCTAATGATTCCATGCCGCAGCCATATCTTTTATATACTGTCACGGCCAGGTGGTCTCTATCAGCTCCTGTGACCTGGGGATTGTTCCAGTGTTCCCATGATTTTACAAAGATCCACTCTTAGCTCTGGGTTGCCTGTGCTCTCGTTTGTCACAACCTTACATCCATCAAGGGAGTTGGTGAGCCACCCAGCCCGGCAGAGGGGCTATGTTTAAAGGGAGAGGGGTTCCCAAGGACTGTGCCTAGCAAGAGAAGCAACCTTAGCATTTTGTAAGTTTGACATTTCCGGGCTCAGAGGTCATTTCAATAGTCCACTTAGCTGTGGCTTTTGGTTCCACAGGAACAGTCTTAATATGAGAATGGTGAATCCAGTGACTCTTGCTGGTGACTTTAATGGCTGTTGGTGTACTCAAAATGACAGTAAAAGGTCCTTCCCAGCAGGTGTCGAGGGAGGAGTGCTGTCTTTTCTTGACGAGAACGAGATCTCCAGGTTGAGCCACCAAGGGGTCGCTGGGCTTTTCAGGAACCACTTGATGTTCTTGGAACAGATGATGAGTGGACTGGAGGAAAGGCCGAAGGACCTGTAGGGACTTAATGAGCTCTCCGTTAGTGATAGCACCAGCTTATCATCATAGAGACAAGGAACCAGAGGAGGGGGTCTCCCATACATGGCCTCAAAGGGAGTGATTCCGGGATTAAGGGAGTACATCATGCGTGCAGAAGGGCAAAAGGAAGGAGACTCACCCAGTTTATGCCAGACTTTAAAGCCATTTTAGTAATGGTTTCCTTTATAGTTCTGTTCATTCTTTCTGCTTGTCCCAAACTTTGAGGTCAGTAGGCACAGTGTAATTTCCAATTAATCTTCAAAGCTGTAGCTAGATTTTGGGTCACCTGAGCTATGAAAGCCGGGCCATTGTCAGACCCCAGAGATAAGGGCAGGCTGAATCTGGGCACTATCTCATATAGAAGCTTTTTGGCCACAATAAGAGCAGACTCAGTCCAAGTACGAAAAGCTTCTGTCCAGCCAGTAAAGGTGTCTTTGAAAACCAGGAGGTATTTGTATCCTCCCTTTCCCAGTCCCATCTCAGTAAAGTCCAATTCCCAGTGGTCTCCAGGGTACAGTCCTCATTGTTGGACCCGAGAGTCTTGGGGTGTTTGCTTGGGGTTGACTCGGAAGCACTGTGGACACTTTAGGCTAGAAGCCTTTGTCAGTTGTGACAGTTTAGGAATAAAATATCATTCCCGAAAAAGCTCTTCCAGTTTGGTGGCCCTCAAGTGTGTGGCTTGGTGAGTCTCTTGGACGAGGTGAAGTCCAAGTGCTTCTGGAATAAGAATCCTCTTATCGGGGAGCATGAACCAGTTTTCTGGAGGGAAAGGTTTTGCCTTTAATTGTTGTGCTAGCCTCAAGTCTGAATCTGAATATGACAACTTAGGCAAGAGCAGAGGAGGAAGCACAGGGAGCAGCTTTTCTGCTATTGGCCCCAATGGTTTTAGGGCAATAGCTCTTGCCGTTTGGTCAGCAAAGACATTTCTCCTAGCAACAGGGAAATCTTCCCTTTGATGTCCCTGACAGTGTATAATTGCCACCTTTTTGGGGAGCCAGACAACTGCTAGAAGATCTAGGATCTCAGAAGCATTCTTTATTTTATTTCCCCCTGTAGTTAAAAGCCCTCTCTCCTGGTAAATAGTTCCATGTATGTGCACAATTGCAAAAGCATATTGCCCGTCAGTGTACACATTTATGATTTTATTAGATCCCCATCTTAGGGCTTGAGTCAAAGCTATTAATTCAGCTCTTTGGGAGGAGGGTCCAGGTCCCAGTGCTTAGGCCCATATTACCTCAGTCTCTGTGGTCACAGTGGCACCCATCACTCGACCGCCTTGATGTAGATAGCTGCTGCCATCAGGGAAAAGAGTGGTCTCAGGGTTGTCAAGCGGGACATCCATTAGATCCTTATGTAGGCTGGAGGTAGAGTCTATGATATCCACACAGTTGTGTAAAGGCACTTGTGGGTTATCATCTGGCAGGAGGGTAGCCAGGTTTAAGGCTGTGGTGGACAGAAACTCAATGTGATCAGGGTCCAACAACAATGCCTGATATTGGTCAATGCGGGCATTAGATAGCTATTTGTCTGGGGGCGGGGGGACCGTAACAGTTTCAACTGCATGTGGAGCCACAGTTTGAAGCTTCTGTCCAAGTCAATTTGTTTGCCTCCTTGTTCAGGAGGGCCATGGCTACAATGGCCTGCAGGCAATTTGGCCATCCAGAGACAGTGGTGTCTAATCGCTTGGAAAGATAGGCCACAGGCCTCTTCCATGCCCCAGACACTGAGTTAGTACTCCTTTTGCAATGCTTTGACTCTCTGCCACATATAGTTCAAAGGGTTTAGTCAAGTTGGGTAGTGCCAGGGCTACAGCACTCACCAGTGCTGTTTTGTAACTTTTGAAAGGCTTGTTCCTCTGCCTCCTTCCAAAAGGCGAAAGATTTATGCAATCTGAAGAGAAACCAGAGTATTCCTCTGCCTCCTTCCAGATTAGAGCCTCTGAGGGCTTTCCCCCTGTGGAGGCATGCAGCAGTTGGGCCAATTCCACAAATCCCAAGATCCACAATCGTTAGTAGCCCAAGGCTCCTAGAAATTCTCTTACTTGGTGTTTAGTTTAAGGCAACGGAATCCTTAATATTGCCTCAATTCTTTTGTCTGAGAGGATTCGTTTTCTCCCTTCAAGGACATAGCCCAAGTAGGAAACTTTGGACTGGCAGAGTTGGGCCTTTTTAGTGGAGACCAGATAGCCAAGTCTATCCAGCTCCAGTAATAATTTCTTAGTGGCCTCAAGGCAGGATTATTGATCCTTGGTTCCCAACAGTACATCATCTACGTTGGAGGACTGTAATGGAGGAGTGTTCCATGCAGAACTCCTGTAAGTCTCTGATTAAGGCCTCATCAAACAAGGTAGGAGAATTCTTGAACCCTTGTGGCAACCATGTCCATGTCAGTCGACTGGTTTCCCCTGATTTGGGGTCAGTCCACTCAAAAGCAAATATAGGCTGACTTACCAGAGCAAGGGGCAGTGAGAAGAAAGCATCCTTGGGGTCTAGCACAGAGTAGCAGACGTGGTCTGGAGGAAGCAAATTAAGCAAGGTGTACGGGTTTGGCATGGAGACTTATGACTCTCTTATTTACCTCTTGAAGGTCTTGGACTGGCCTGTAGTCAGTCGTCTCAGGTGTTTGGACAGGCAACAGAGTATTCCAAGTGGATGTGCAGGGCACCAGAATGCCAGTCTCTTGGAACCTCTGGATGTGCTTGGAAATTCCTTCTCATGCTAGAAGACTAAGGGGATACTGACGGACTCAGACAGGCGTGGCATCTGGGTTGAGGGTTACCACAACAGGTGGGTGAATGGTAGCCTGCCATACCCCTAGATTCTGCACATATCCCTAGATTTTCCTTTTTCCAAGTTTCAAGCAATTGGTCATCTGGTTTAGTCTCTTCTTGGTCAGGGTCAGCCAAGAGGACGTATTCCTCCATGAGGGGACAAGTGAACAGAATGAATAGAGCTCTAGAGGACTCATTCCTAAAGGCAACTTGGGGAGCATCTCTGTCAAATGTGATCTGGGCTCACAATTTATGTAGTAGATCACATCAAATCAGTGGGTGAGTCATAGAGGCTTTTCCTAGATTAGCAATTCTGGTTTGGGTCCAGGGCTGAGTCTTTTCTTGTGATGCCCTGAATGTTGGTCTTGGTGGTTGACATGGGTCCCATTGGTTGTTGGAGAACTGAGTATGTGGTTCCCGTGTCAACCATGAAATTTACTGGGTGGCCCCCAACATTTAAAATTACCCTGGGTTCTTGGGGGCCCAAAGAACCCCGACTGCCTCAGTCCCCTTGGGCCAAAACTTTGGCCGTCTCTTCTTCCCTTTTTGTTTTTAATTCTGGGCAGTCCTTCTTCCAATGACCCTCCTTTTTACAGTAGGCACATTGATTCTTGCCTAAAGGAGCCCTTTGAACTCTTTGGGGTCTTTTTATCCGTGGCTGATGATTGCTTTTCTCCCAGGGCAATAAGAACCTTGGCCGCTTTCTTGTTCATGTGGGTCTTCTCTATAGTTAAAGACCTTTTGGGCCATTTCTACCAGCTGAGATAGTGGCATTCCCTCAAATCCTTCTAATCTTTGTAACTTTTTCCTAATATCTGGGGTCGACTGAGTAACAAATGCAAGGTTTAAGGTGTGTTGATTCTCACGTGCCTCCAGATCTATAGGAGTATAAATTCGATATGCCTCTAGGAGGCGCTCCAAGAAAGCATATGGAGACTCGTCAGGTGTCTGGCTTACCTCTGTAACTTTTAGACAAATTGGTAGGCTTCTGGGCTGCTGCCTTAAGGGCAGCCAGAAGAGTCTGGCAATACTGATCAAGAGCCCCCTTATCTTGGTCATCGTTGGGATCCCAGGAGGGACGAGGGCGAATATGAAGTTCAGTAGATCCAGGTCAGTGTTCACGCTTCCGTTGGGTCCTAGGACCAGCTTGCATCTCAGGGCATGGATACGTTCACACTCTTCTAAAGTGAAGAGAGTCTGGAGGGGCTGTTAGCAATCATCCCATGTGGACTGGTGAGTAAAGAAAACAGATTCTAAGAGGGAGATGAGTCCTTGGGGATTCTGGCAAAACGAGGGGTTCTGTTGTTTCCAGTTATATAGGTCATTGGTGGAGAAGGGGACATACACCATGAATGGTCCTTGTCCTTCATCCCCAGGGGCAGTTTCCCGTAGAGGAAGGAGTAGAGCTGGAGGTGAGGGGGCAGAAGCAGTGTAATCTGGGCTAGGTTCCGAGAAGGGGCACCTGCTACAATGTGAGAAGGGCTGAGGGTGGATGAAGAATCAGGCTGAGGAGGAGAAGCGGGTTGGGGAGAGGAGTGATAGGGAGGAGGTTGGGTCAGAAGGGGCGAATCTGGTGGAGGAGGGAGAACGGGGGAACCTTCCTGGGAGAGGTGGCCTCACCATGGCTAGGAGTTCATTCTTTGGTTCCATGGAGCATCCCCACTTATTGGAGTGTATTTATGCAGCCAAGGGGGAGGGTCTTGCATTAGATCAATACAGACTTTTATGTATATGACTTGGTCTGGATGGCCGGGGTTTCCGAAGATTACCTTTCAGAACTGTTGGGAGATAAGACAAGTTAAATGTGCCCTGAGGGCCAAGAAACCCTGAAACTTGGCCACTCTAGCTCAAAGAATGTCGGCAGTTTACCAGGGAAGACAGGTTCTCCAAATCCTTTTGCTCTTTGTCTGAAATCTTTAAAATGGTCAAGAACACATTGCAGAGGTGACATAGAAGCAGAAGCAGACTGACCCATTTTTACAAAACTTGTATCAATGCACTCACGAATGAGACAGAGAACAAAGAGACAACAAGGCAATGCAGTCGGAGGAGACCTCTGCTGGCCGAGATCAAATTTCAATAATCAAGCCCTAGCCAACGTCTTTGTCTAGGGTTGGTCCCTGGAGAGCCTAACGTTGCGTCCAACCTCTCCAAAGACTCTCAAGGGGCGCCCCAACAAACAAGAATTAGTCTTACTGGTAAGAATCTGGATGACGTTTGCTGATCTTGTGTCCAGGGTGAATTTAGTTTCACTTTGAAACAGAGTTCCTTGGGGGCGAGGAACATTTCTCGGTGTTCTGAGGAATTATTGTCTCAAAGATATGTTTGGGAGTCTAGAGACCCCAGAAGGGATCCTGGATGAGCCCCCAAATGAGACAGGTCAGTGAACAAATAGAACTTCCAAACAACCAATTGAATTTGAAGTAGCACTTTTAATAGTTGAGCTCAACAACCCTCACCCACACCTCTTGTTTCAAGGCCAAGAAGTGACAGCCCCAAGCTTGTTGCACGAAGGGTTTATAAAGATTACAGGGGTATATAGCAAGTTCATTATGCTTGGGTAACATCCTGTTTTTGGCAGGGACAGGCAGTGCTGTTTGGATTTTTTCCAAAAAGGAACAAGGAATCTTTTAAACAATAGTTTTTGTTACTGGGCATGGGCTGTTTGAGGTGAATCAGGGGACAAACATGGAGTCAGTTTAGCAATCAGCTGGGTTCTTGGGCCATTACAAGAACATTGACAGGTTTTTCCAGTGCAGAGAGAAGTAAATCAGAATAAAATGCCTTTATTATGGGTGTGAAGACCACTGTAGGAAAGAGAAGAGAGACATGGAACTTTTGGTGGTCTGTCCTGGAGTTAAGGGCCAAATAGGCCCAGGCTGGAAGTGGGGATTAGGAGGCTGACCGCCTGACATGGTGGACCAGGATTGTGGGAAAAGGAAACAGGATGTTACAAAAAGGGAAGAAGGAAGTTGTAATTTGACTCAGAGAAAGAAGAGTGGTGCTTAGCACATGATCTCTAGTGGCCAGTGCCATATTGGCTTGGCACTACACTGGCTCAGCACAACTCATGACCTCCAGTGCCACACTGGCTGGATGCCATAGTGACTAGGCAGGAATTACAGTGAGGCAAGAAACCCATCAAATACAGAGCAGAGGCTTTGCCTGTAGGGTGTTGGGCTAGTGATTCTGGCTTTTTCAAGGTGGTTGTTACTTATTTAGAGTATCAATCCCTGATGTTTACACATAGGGAGGTATGTGGGTGCACTTGTTTAGTCCTTTTGTCTTGAGGTCTGACCCACATGTATCTTGTCTTTTATGTAGCCTCTGGCAAGGGCCTGCCCGTCTAACTGCCTATAATATTTCTAACTCAGCTGCCTATAACACTTACTCAGGTTATTCATCCACAGCCTGGAGGAAAGAGTAAAAACAAAGCCATTTGTTTTCATTGTGGAAATAAAGGGCACTTTGCCCAGAATTGCTCTGCTACACCTAGAAGGGCAGCACAGCCATTATCTGTGACTAAATCTTGCGTTTCCATACAAAGTGTCAATGAAGGTATCACTGGAATAATCAATGTAGATCTAAAACTGCTGGAAAAAGTCAGCTCTTTCTGGGTAACCCCCATTGCAGAGTGCCTCAGCCCCATCAAATAATGGGGGCCACCCAGATTGCTGCAATGGGGGATAACATGCTGGGTTCATTCAGGTACCCGGGCGTGCTCCCTCCTATCTCTTACCCTACCTGCAGGATGCCAAGCCATGCCATAGCCTCACATTCAACTGCCTTGAAATTTCCTCTGCTAGATTAGTCTGCCACCCTTATTCTTAGTCTCAGGCAAAGTCTCTCAACATGAGCAAAATGCAAACTTTTTTCTAAGCCATAACATACATCATCTGGAGTTCAGCACCGAATGCAGTCCTTCTTCCTAGCAGAAACCTCCCAAGCCTGGTCTTTACCAACAGGATTTCTATCAGCCTTCTGATCTCTGACCAGAACTTCCCATATAGAACAATCTAAGGCATTTCAGCTAAACTCTTTTAGGTAACATCTCCTAATATTTCCACTCTTCCCAGAAGTCATTCCCAAAGGCTCTTCAACATATTGTCAGCTAGTCATGACGACGACCCCACTCCTGGTACCAAACTTTTGTCTTTTCCCTCATTGTTGAGACAAAATAGCTAATGTCCAAAATTAAAGCAAAGGTTTATTCAACTCAGTTTGTGGAGGTTTCAGTCCATAATCAGCTGGCTCCAAGCAGGGTGGCATGGCACATGGGCAACACTTCAAGGTGGCAAAAGACAGTGAAAGCAAAAAGAGCAAAATAGGGAAGAGCAAGTCCCTTTTCCTGCGTTATAGTGTAAGCACGCTACCTGCCCTCAGGTGTGTGTAGCACTCAAACCATCTCTGTGCCCTCCTGCACAGGCTGAGGATGTTTACAAAGTGAAGACTGCTTGCTAAGTCACTTAACTTTTAAACTTCTCAAGTTGACACAATGTATCAACCATAACAACACGTAAAAATACAGACTTTTCATATTCTATAGTTATTTTCAATAGTTCTTTTTAGTTTTTCAAATTATGAGGATCACAAAAATGTTTTGTCACATTAATCTACACAGAGCTTCCCAACAGTTTTTTATGTATTTGAACGTAACTATATAATAATCTTCTCTCCTGTGTGCACTATTTCATGTTTTTCAGTAGAATGAAATGTCTCACGTTATGTTCAGATTCTATTCATTGTGACTTCTTTCATGTATGTAATATTTGTACTCCAACATTTCCTGTATTATTTATACAAGGTTTCTCTCCACTGCAATTTTTTTCATGGCAGTGTAATTTATATTCATAGTTACTTTCCACTGTGACATTTTAATGTTATTGATGGATACTGGACTGAAAATTTTTCTACCATTGTTTACATATATAGGGTTTCCCCCTTAGGTGCTTCTTTTATTTATCTGACAATACCTGTGTATACTGAATTCTTTCTCATACTACATTCATACATAGGGTTTCTCTCACACACTGTGATATTTTCTTTTTTTTAATTTTAAAGAGAGTAAAGTGAGAAACAAACAAAAAAACAGAACAGTAGCAACATACCAGTATCATGAACATAAACAAATCAAAGTAAGAACATTCAAAGTGATACAGAATCTCAAAACAAAATAATACAAATCAATAGTGGTTGCTTAAAAAAAAATAGTTGTTATATTACATTTCACTATCCTCAACTACACTGCTCAGATCAGTGTGAATTTTCTTATGGCTGTAAAATGTGCTGTTATTAGTGAAAGTTTTCCCACACTGCTTACATGCATAGGGTTTCTCCCCAGTGTGAGTTCTTCTATGTTTACAAAATGCAGTGTTGTCAGCAAAAGCTTTCCCACACTGCTTACAGACATAGGGTTTCTCTCCACTGTGAATTCTTTCATGTGTACGAAGTGTGCTACTGGCACTGAAGGCTTTGTCACATTGTTTACAAACATACGGTTTCTCTCCAGTGTGAGTTCTTTTATGCCTATGAAATGCAGTGGTGTCAGTGAAGGCTTTCCCACATTGCTCACATACATAGGGTTTCTCTCCAGTGTGTATTCTCTCATGTCTAGAACAATTTTGATGTGTACTAAACGCTTTCCCACATTGCTTACATACATAGGGTTTCTCCCCTGTGTGAGTTCTTTCATGTATCCGACAAGACTTGTGCGTACGGAATGCTTTCTCACATTGCTTACATACATATGGTTTGTCTACGTGGTGACTTCTTTCATGTCTAAGAAAGAAACTCTTACTACTGTAGGATTTCCCACATTGTTTACACACATAGGGCTTCTCTCCACTGTGACTTTTTTCGTGGATCTGAACATAATTAGGTGTACTGAAATCTTTCACATCTTGCTTATGTATAAAGGTCTTCTCTCCAGAATGAGTTATTTTAGGGGGATCCGAGTAGGCTTTCCTATGCTGCTTATATTCATAGAGCATTTTTTCAGGATTTATCCTTTCCTGTTTTGAAAAGGCTTGGAATTCACTGCTTTTTCTGTGTTCATTACATTTATACACATTCTCTTCAAGCCCCTCACACTCATACGGTTTGAATGATGTGTGAGGTAAAGTGGCTGTATTTAGTGATAAACAACCAGTAAAGGGCTTTCTACAAGCAAGGCTTTCAACCTGCTTTAAACTAGTTTGTTTCATATTCATCTTAGGATTTGGAGGCCAGAGGAATATTTCTTCATGTTGACTCCAACATTCATAACGATAGAATGTCTGTACATTTTTCCTTCTTAGATTTCTCCAAGAATTTTTGTATTCTTCCTCAATTTGCTGGCTTTTAGAATTTCTTTCTATATCAGCCATGCTCCTAAAGATTTCACTCATCACATCTCTATAGAGTTTCTTTTGAGAAGAATCCAGCAAAGCCCACTCCTCCATGGTGAAGTTCACAGCCACATCCTCAAAGGTCACTGGTTCCATCACCATTTTTTGGCCTGAGGGTGTCCCAGTATCCTTCCCACACAGTCTACAGATAGTAGCAGTGACAGAGAAAAGTGGTCTACCAGCTGGAGTGGATGTCAGCAATGTCGCAGGATCTGAACTCTGACCATATGTGCTCTGACTGTATAATGAGAAAATGGAGTAGAAAGAAAAACCGTTAAGTTTCAAAATTTCTCACTCCTAAGTTTCAAAACATTGCCACTCATTTATTCAGCGATAATGTATTAGAGATTACTATGTGCAAAGAGCTGGTCTTGTAACTGTGGATATTACATGAAAAAGAGAACAATGATAATAACAATAAACTCAAAACGTCTGTCCTTAACAGAAAAAACCCATGGGCCAATCACTTGGCAAATGTTTAAGGAAAATGTGGTTTGTCATACAATGTAATATTCAGCAATAAACAGGCATGTATGACTACTACAACATGATGACCTTCAAACACATTATGTATTTTTAAAACCCAGGTGTAAAGTGTCATTTATATGTGGATTCTTCTAAATGACATATACAGGAAAAAATCTAATGTATAGAGACAGAAATATGAATAGTTGGGAGTGGGAACAGAGAATGACTGCTGTTATCAGTTAGTGATTACTAGAGAAACAGATTTAATATAAGCTATACAAGAATTTACAAGATTGGCATACAATAGCTGCCCACAGAATCAGAGGTGGAAGAGTGCAAAAAGTATGCCTACCTGCTGGAGATCCAAAGGATCCAGCTGAAGGCCTGGAGCTCATTGCAATATGTCATGCAAGTCTGTATCAGGAGGCTGAAGAGTCTGTGCTGGAAGCCAGCATATGATGTTCAAAGTGAAGTGAAGAGAAGCTCCTCCAAAGAAACAGAGCCTTCCTTGTTTCCCCTTTAAACCCTTCAGGTAACAAGCTACCCTTGGATGGGTCATCTGCCTTCAGTAAATCCCTTCAGCCACTTAGAATTATGCTGATCCAATTTAACTAGAGTTTTCTTACATAAACAAAAATTTGTTAACTATCACAACCCACTCCGTGTTGTTGGGAGCTACTGGAGCTGGTTATTTGGTCAAGCAGTCACGCTACCTCAGTATTGAAAAAGGTATCCTGCCTGGCAATTACAGTCATTGATTGCTAGGTAACATTAGCTGCCCATGATACTAACTTTGCAAGTGTATAAAATAAACACCCCTACTGTTGAAGTCAGTCCTCCTGCCCATCAGGCAAGAGGTAACTCCACCTGACCCCAGCTCTTGTCTCTTGTCTTTATTTTTCTCATACCCATCGCTGCCATTTCTCTCCTGGGTACAAGGAGAGACCAACTGAGGCTCACTACACTTGTCAACTTGACAACCAGACTTTTTTTGGGCCAAAGTCTCCAGATACACAGACAAGTTCATAATTATGTCTAACATGTTATAACTACCCTGCATACAAACAGAAACACATCAATTCCCTCCCCAGAGAAGAAGGCAAGATTTCTTTGGGTGATGCTTATTCCTAACAATTCATACCTAGATTATGACATAGGCTTAAACTACTTAAGAACCAATATTGGCTGGGGATATAGCTCAGTGGAATAAGCGCCTGCCTAGCAAGCGCAGGGTCCTGAGTTCGATCCCCAGTACCGCCAAAAAAAAAAAAAAAAAAAAAAGAACCAATATTAAATCTATCAACATTATATTACATGGGAAGCATACTAACAGAATTATTATAATCACAATCCTTGTTTCTGTAGTTCATCACAGGGTCACAGCTGGTATTTAGAACTATCTTCTACTACCCATTCTGAATTCCCCTGGCCTTCAGCAAGCACCTCAGCAGGTCTTGGTTCTTTCCCTGGTGGGGTGACCCGTATCTTCATCCCTGAAGGTTCTGGGCCCTTTGTTATTCTACCTGAAATGGGTTGTTGTAGTTTCCCATCAACTTTAATAATAGAGTATAGTAATGCTAGCAGGTGCCCTAAGGGATCTCTTGAACTCCAAGTATATTCTTCCTTCTTTCCACTGTGCAGTAATAGTCCAATTTCCCCTTTATAGTCTGAGTCAGTCACCCCTGCCAAAACTGTCACTCCCTTTTTCCTTTGTTTCCTCAGAGGCATGAGATGAGCAACATGCACAGAGGGGGAGTCTTAACTTCCAGTTCAGTGGTATTTGTGGGGAGTGGCTGAAGCTAGACACTGATCATGTGCAAGATAAGCCACAAAAACAAGCTGTTCTAGCTACCAGAACATGAGGTGCTCAGGCCAGCCAAAGTTGCTAGGCAGAGGGGCTAAAACTGACATCAACCTCCTGAGTGTATAAATAAATGGGCTGCAGAGGTTGGGCAGTTCCTCTTCCTCCCAGCTAAGAGCTCCACCTGACCTCGGTTTTCTGTGTAGGGTCTCCTACCTTTATTTCTCCATCTTTTCATTGTCCTTTCCCCTGGGAACTTCCAGAGCTGTGCTGGATGTGGCAGGTATTGCTGTGCTCTAGGTTCTGCACAGGAGATTCTATGCCTCCTCCTCTCCTAGGGCACATTTCCCTGTGGACCAACCCACTCACAACTGAGGCCCAGGTCTCACCCTGCCTGCATACCTGCCTTCCTGCATCTTCCCTGGTGCCAGTATGGAAAGAAGAGGAGGAGGAGGAGCAGCAGCAGCAGGCAGGAGGGCACAGAGACCCAGGTTACAACCTTAAGAGTTCCCTTGCAGGCCTGTGCCAGGAATGCTGCCTTAAACAGAAAAAGTGCCACTTCACTGAGCACCTGGTGTACCCAGCCCAGGTGGGGTCTCTGCATTCACCGCCTCATACTCTCATAGTCCTGCACACAGGATCACCACCCCTCACGTAGGTTACTGGAAAAGCAGGATGAAGCCAGCCTGAGAACATGGGAGCTTCTTGAAGTGAAGCACGTAAACAAACCATTCTAACTTCTTAACTGATTGCTGGGCAGCAAGGTGGAAATTAACCAACCTCTTGAGGATATATATAAATGGCCCTACTGTTGAAGTCAGTCCTCCTGCTCATCAGGCAAGCGGTAACTCCACCTGACCCTGGCTATTGTCTCTTATTTTCTAAATCCTCTGGCTGTTTTCTCCCAGGGACCACCAAGAGACCACCAAGTCCCACAGTCTTCCCCATACATTTGCAGTTAACATGGGTTCCCTGGGGCCAAGGGACAGGGGCCCATGACCTGGTCAATCTGAAACCTCCCCTGACTCTGCCACAAACACTTTCTTTTTCCTTTTTTCCCCTTGTCTAGCAGCTTTGGACATTCTCACTTGAAACGTCCCCTCTCTTTACAGTAGGCCCATTGGTCCGGATCCAAGGGAATGCAACTGCCCTCTCCTTGTTTACCTTTCTTTCCTCTCTCCCTAGTTTTCAACTGGGCCTCCTTCCTGTAAGCTGCTAACATCTCTTTCCTCTGCTGCTGCTTAATCTTACATTGTGTCCTCTCTGTCATGAAAAGAACTTTGGGCCACCTCTATCAGCTGGGACAAGTTTATACCTGCAATACCTTCCAATTTCTGCAGCTTGTGACATTTTTGTCACCTTATGTAGGTCAGTGGGATGATGAACTGCAGAAAGAAGCCCTTTCCTCAAAGCCTGGTATTTCCCATATCTCATTTGTTTCTCAGCCACCTTTAAAAATTCTTTCTCTCTCCTCTGAACAAAATAAAGTTAACATTACGTGTTGACAATCACCCCAGGTGGGGTGGTAAATTTGAAACACCACTTCCAGCAGAGTAATCAAAGCCAGAATTCGCTCTAAAAAGGGAGATTTTAAGTTCTCCAATTACAAAATGAGGGTTTCCTCCTAGCTTCATCACAGAAGCCTGCCAGAGAGTCAAGACTGGGATGAGACCTGAGGAGGAGACTTCCTCACCTGAGTCTGTGTAGTGTCTCTTACCTTCATTTCTCCATCTTTTCTATTGTTATAGCCTGAAGCTTTAGCCTTGACTATACAGACTCCATGTTTGACCTAACAATCACCCCTGCTGCCCAAGGCAACCACCTAAGGACAGTTAGGTAGAACAAACAAGATTAGAACGAGGAAATGCTCGAGAAACAGTTGAGCCATTTCAAAAAGCACCTAAGAACCCTTTGAGGTGAACAATAGCTTGCCAAACAGGACGTCTGTGACCCCCAGCAGTTTACAGCTCTTTACTTTTATAAGCCCTCTGTAAATCAAGCTCGGGGTCTCAGTTCAACTCTTAAATAGGGGTTGATTCCGGGGCAGCTGAGCTCAGCCAAGAAAAGCGCTACCTCAAAATTCCAACTGGCTGTTTAAGAGTTCTATTTGTTCACGAACCGCCACACTACTGTTGTAACCTTCTAAGGACAAATAAGCTGGTTCTGTTGTAACCCCCCCCACTCCGTGCCACTTCCTGTTCTGTACGCACCAACTTTAACCCTCCCTTTGTCTAAAACTTGCCCACTTCCTGCCTCTTTGTTCGGATCTTCCAATAAGATGTGAGATGTGTTAGCCTCCCGCCCAGACATGCGGTTTGCAAGCTTAAAAACCCAGCCCCACACACACGCAGCGCTCTCCTTACCTGCGTTGCAGTGGAGACGCCGCTGGGTACCAGCTAAAATAAAGTGCTCCCTTTTAAATATCCGGATTCTTTTGGATTTTCTTTTTGAGTCTACCACATTTTGGGGGCTCGTCTGGGATCCCTACTGGCCTCTCTCCGCTTCCCTGGTAAGTTTGTACCCTGCTTTTTGTTTCCTTTCGATCGGCCGATCTTGGTGCTCTCTAGCAGCATGTTTGGGTCGGCAGACCTTCTTGGTCTCACCACCGTGGAGCGGGACGCCCTCCATTTAGTTTCTGCTTAAGGGAATTTTGGCACTGCCTTTTGATTATTCTCTTTTGTTAAGGGAATTTTGGCACTGCCTTTTGATTATTCTCTTTTGTGACTCTTAATTTTGAGGTCTGTCTTCTTCCTGCTCGCATTCCCCCCCCCCCACTTGCCTGGTCCCCTTTTTGCCTCTGCAGCCATTTTCTAGGTCCCAGAGAACGACATCGAGGCACCATCTAGTGTCTAAACTTGTTAATTGTTATTTGTTGACTGTTGTCGTTATTCGTCCTCCTCGTCTCTGTGAGCATGGGCCAGTCATCATCTACGTCTCTAACTCCCGTCTCTAGTCCTTAGCCACTTTTCAGAGTTTCATAAGAGATCACAAGGTTTCGGAGAGCCCATTTTTCCAGGGCAACTTTGGACTTTTTGTGAGCTAGAGTGCCCAGCCATAACCTTGGGGTCATGGCCACCGGAGGATCTTTCCACCTCCCTTTGGCCCAGGAAGTCTGCCGTGCCATCTTTGGGCCACCCTCCCACCCGGACCAGTACACCTATATCCAGGTTTGGGTTGACCTCATCCAAGATCCCCCACCCTGGGTTAAGAAAATTCTCCAGGCCCAGGGACGCCATCCCCAATGCCCTCCCCTCCTGGTCCCCCTTGAGGATCACAAGCCGAAGAATGAGCCACCTCACCCTCCTGGTAAGGTCCTGCCTTCCTCGGCCCCAGAGGAACCCCTGGATTCCCTCACCCTGCTACCCCCTTATCAGCCACCCCCTCCTGAGCCCTCCCCTGATACTTCTTGCCAAGACCCACCTCCCCCGAGTCCTAGGCGAACCCGATGCCGCCACTGTTTGGGATCTCCAGATTCCTCGACTGGCCAGAGTGGAACCTCAGGACTGGCACCTCTTGTCCCTTTGCGTGAGGCCCCTCATGCCGAGGGACAATGCCCGGTTTTTGTTTATGTCCCCTTTACTACGTCTGACCTATATAATTGCAAACACCAAAACCCTCCTTTCTCTAAGGATCCCCAGGGGTTGATTAGCTTGTTAAGAGTCTATATTTTTCACCCATCGTCCCACATGGGATGACTGACAACAGTTGCTCCAGACCCTTTTCACCTCGGAAGAACGTGAGCGTATCTGGAGTTTGGCCAGATGGGCCGTCCTCGATCCTGATGGGAACCCGACCACTGATATCCGGCGGCTGGACACTATCTTTCCCCTTTCCCGGCTGGACTGGGATCCCAACTCTAACTCAGGTAAGGAGGCTCTTGACCATTTTCGCCAGTTGTTCCTGGGAGCTCTAAAGGCTGCCGCCAGGAAACCTACCAATCTGTCAAGGGTTACGGAGGTAAGGCAATTGGCTTCTGAATCTCCGGCTGCCTTTTTAGAAAGGCTACTGGAAGCTTATCGTATTTACACCCCCATTGACCCGGGGGCCCCGGAGAATGCACGAGCAATTAATATTGCTTTCGTATCTCAGTCGGCCCCAGACATTAAATGTAAATTGCAGAAATTTGAGGGGTTTGAGGGAGCCCCTATCAGCCAGCTGGTGGAAATAGCCCAGAAGGTCTTTGACAACCGGGAGGACCCCAAGGACCAAAAACTTACCAAGGTCCTCGAAGTCTTGGTAAATAATATGGTCCACAAGAAAGGCCCTCCCGGAGCTGGGGAAACAACTGTGACAAAGAGACCACCCTAAACCAGAACCAGTGTGCCCACTGCAAGGAGACCGGCCACTGGCGCAGGAGGGCCCCACGCTGCAGGCCAAGCTCCAGAAGGATGCCAAGGCCCTCCTAAATCAACCTTGAGGAGGTCAGGGCTCTTCTGGCCCCCTAAAGCCCTGGCTAACCCTAACCGTGTGGGGGGGGCCAGCCTGTGGACTTTCTGGTCGACTCTGGAGCAACCCACTCTGTCTTGACTCGACCCATCGGAAACCCCACAGGTAAAACGATGAAAGTCCTTGGGGCTACTGGGAATACACAAATTGTTAGGCAATACCAGACTAAATTGTCCAGACCCAGACATCCTGATATACAACATACTTTCCTGTGGGCCCCAGACTGCCCGGATCCTCTATTGGGAAGGGACCTTATGCATAAATTAAAGGTCCAATTCAGTTTCATCTCAGATGAGCCTCAAGTTACCTTGGGACTAGAATCGGACCCCCGGTTAAGGTAATGGCATCCTACCCCACAGGTGAAGGACATCTCTTGTTATATCAGGACTGTGAAGACCCCAAAGAGGGGCGTTTCAGTAAGTCATCAGAAGACGACCTCCTGTCCCAATGGATACAAGAGATTCCCTCGGTATGGGCAGAAAACAATCCTCCGGGGCTGGTGGTCAACCAAGCATCCCTGGTCATAGACTTAATTCCTACTGCAACCCCTGTAAAGCTAAAGCAATATCCAATCAGCCTAACAGCCCAAAGGGGAATTGCCACCCATCTCTCCAGGTTTAAAGCTCATGGAATCCTCAGGCCCTGTGTTTCATCTTGGAACACACCTTTGCTACCGGTCCAGAAACCAGGGACTCAAGACTACCGGCCAGTGCAAGACCTACATGAGGTAAACAAGAGGGTGGTCACTCTCCACCCCACTGTGCCCAACCCCTATACCCTATTGAGCTTGCTGAGACCGGACCACATTTGGTACTCGGTGTTGGATTTGAAGGACACCTTCTTCACCCTGCCGATCGCCCCGGTGAGTCAACCCATTTTTGCTTTTGAATGGACTGACCCTACCACGGGGGTCTCTGAACAGCTGACTTGGACCCATCTTCCCCAAGGATTCAAAAATGCCCCAATCTTATTTGATGAGGCCCTCGCCCGAGGCCTGCTGTCCTTTCGAGAAGAACACCCGCATTTAACCTTGCTCCAGTATGTAGATGATTTGCTAGTGGCTTCAGAGACATATGAACTCTGCCACTCTGGAACTCATGCTTTATTGAAGGGCTTAGCGGCCTTGGGATATCGAGTATCCCCCAAGAAGGCCCAATTGTGTCGGAAACAAGTATCCTATTTGGGATACCAGCTGCATGAGGGGAAACGCACCTTACCTTATCCCCTCAGAGGATCCAGGCGATCATACAGATCCCTGCACCTGTCAACAAGTGACAAGTGCGAGAATTTCTCAGGGCAGTGGGCTATTGTAGACTATGGATCATTAACTATGCAGAGGAGGCCCAGCCACTCTATGATGCCCTCAAGGGGGTCACCCAAGACCCCCTGGTTTGGGAACAGCCCCAGGAGTCTGCTTTTAAAAGACTTTAAGAAGCCCTAATGGAGGCACCAGCTTTGGCCCTCCCAGACTTACATAAGCCTTTCTCGCTCTATGTAGATGAAAGAAAAGGTATTGCCAAGGGGGTTTTGACTCAGACTCTAGGTCCTTGGCAAAGACGGGTGGCCTACCTGTCCAAAAAGTTGGATGCTGTAGCCGCCGGCTGGCCTGCCTGCCTGCATATGATTGCAGCCATAGCTCAGCTGGTTCTAGAAGCCCGAAAGTTAACATTCGGGCAAAAACTGATGGTGATCTCACCCCATGCCCTCGAGACTCTAATCAAGGCATCCCCTGCTAAATGGATGTCAAATGCCCGAATCCTCCACTACCAGTCCCTTCTCCTGGACCCGACTACTGTGACTTTCAAAGAGGCCACTTCCTTAAACCCGGCCACCCTGCTTCCTGATGATGATCCCTCTCTCCCGATTCATGACTGTCGGGACACTATGGAGGCTATTTCAGGCCTGTGGTCAGACCTATCAGACATTCCATTGGAAGACGCGGAAGAAACCTATTTCACTGATGGTAGTAGCTACATCTATGAAGGTAAGCAGGTTGCAGGGGCGACGGTGGTCACTTCATCTACTATACTTTGGTCCCAAAGCTTGGAAGCTGGAACCTCAGCTCAAAAGGCAGAACTCCTGGCCTTGACTCGAGCACTCCAGATAGGAAAAGACAAAAAGATAAATATTTACACTGACAGCAGGTATGCCTTTGCCACTGTTCATGTACATGGGGCAATATACCAAGAGAGAGGTCTTTTAACCTCCGCGGGTCAAAAGATTATAAACGCTCCTCAGATATTGGATCTTCTGGCTGCTATATGGCTGCCACACAAGGTGGTCATCATGCATTGTAGGGCTCACCTCAAGGGCTCGGACATGGTGACTCTAGGAAATAGTCTGGCAGACAAAACAGCCCACGAGGTAGCTACAAAACCAGTGGGGACTCCCATTTCCCTAACTATGTTACTAATGTCTCCCACCATCACAGAACCGATTTATACTCAAAAAGACTTACACCTGGCCACCCAACTGGGTGCTAAGCGAGACATGCCAGAGGGATGGTTCCAACTGCCTGATAAGCACATCCTTCTCCCCGAAGCCCTTGGGAGAGAACTAGTCCATCAAGCCCACAGAGCTACCCACCTGGGAGGCTCCAAACTGGCTGAATTATTCCGGGACCATTTCTTTATACCCAGACTTAGCAAATTAACTCTCTCTGCCAGCCTCCGTTGTGAATCATGTCAAAAAGTCAACCCAAAGGCTGGCAAGGTCCTAGAGACCACCCAGTATCGAGGAACTATGCTGGGGGAACATTGGGAAATAGATTTCACCGAGATCAAAAAGCCAGGCCTAAGTGGATATAAATATCTCCTGGTTATGATAGACACCTTCACTGGATGACCGAGGCTTTCCCCACCAAGTCAGAGTCAGCTCTGACTAGTTAAAAAGCTTCTATATGACATTATCCCTTGATTTGGCCTCCCCCTTTCTATGGGGTCCGACAATGGCCTGGCTTTCATAGCCCAGGTGACCCAAAAATTGTCTCAGGCGCTCCAGATTGACTGGAAGGTCCATTGCGCTTACCGACCACAGAGCTCCGGCCAGGTAAGAGCGCATGAATCAAACTCTTAAGTCTACCCTGATCAAATTAAATCTGGAAACTGGCGAGAATTGGGTGAATCTCCTTCCCTTTGCTCTGTTAAGAGTGCGCTGTACTCCGTATGTGTCTGGAATTTCCCCTTTTGAAGCCATGTTTGGTAGACCTCCTCCATTGATCCCTCGCCTAGCTGAGGAAAAACTTGCTGAATTAACTAACCAGGATCTCATTAAGTCACTCCAGGTGCTTCAACCCATCCTGTCAACTATTCATAAGCTGTTTCGCCAGCAACGTCCTACACCTTCAAAGACCACCAAAGAAGCTGAAACGCCCATCGCTGAGCCTGGAACGCAAGTCCTGCTTAAGAGGCACGGGTTGGACCCCTGCTGGGAAGGACCTTACACTGTCATCCTCAGCACTCCGACGGTCATTAAAGTAGCAGGAAAAACTGCGTGGATCCACCATACCCATTTCAAGGCCCTTCCACCACCGGACAATGAGCCTGACCAGCCAGATAAGTGGATCATCACTAAACGAGAGGACCCCCTAAAGATAAAATTCACAAAATGTGAAAGATATTCTTTACCTTGTTACTCTTACCGTTGCACACATAAGTTTTGAACCTCCAGTAAACAGAGCTCAACTGCTACAAAGTCTGTATGGCCGCCCTTGTGATTGTGAAGGGGGAATTCTTTGGGCACAACCCTGGCAAACCTATTTTCAATCCACAGATTGTGGCGACAAAATAGCTTATCTTATAGTTGAGCCAGCAGTAACTGGAGGTCACCAACAGAGCTAGAAATGCTTTAACAAACCTAAGATGATACCTAACACCAACAGCCTACCAAGACAATGACCTAAAGATTGCAGTACCTATTATGAGACTATGCATTCCTCTTGCTACAAATCCATACAGGAATGCATGGGAGAAAACAATAAGGCTTACTTTACGGCCATCCTAGAGAGCACTTTCTCTGGCACCTTCGGGGGGCGATTGGTCCACTATCCCAAAAGTCTTGGCTAATTATAAATATGCCCAAGCCTCATGTGGTGGTGTAGGCAAACTGGTGTGTTGGCATAAAACCCCCCCAGTACATACCTCTGATGGCGGGGGTCCACAAGACAAGATCAGAGAAAATATGGTGCAAAAACAAATGGAAAACATCCTAGAGCAGATGTCTCCCAAAATAAACTACCACCCTCTTGTACTTCCTAGATCAAGGGGGATTAACCTAGATACCCAAACTTCTGACCTATTGATGGCCACTCTAAGAGCCCTTAACACCTCTAATCCCAGTTTAGCCAAAGACTGCTGGTTGTGTTTGACTCTAGGCACTCCTATGCCCCTAGCCATTCCTTCAAATTCCACACCGCACAGCATTATAAACTTTACTTACCCAAAGTGCAGTACTGGACTGCCTTTTAAAAGAGTTCAACCCTTAGCTTTTAAGTTTAACTCCTGTATACAGGGAAGCTTCCTAAATAACAGTCATGAGGTGGATGTTGGGTTTGTTACCTTTGCTAACTGTAGCCATATAGTCAATTACAGTTCCCCTCTCTGCCCCGCTAGAGGACAGGTGTTCATTTGTGGAGGAAACCTAGCTTTTACATTCTTGCCTGTTAATTGGACAGGATTATGTGTTATGGCCACCTTACTACCTGACATAGATATCATACCCAGAGAGGAACCTGTCCCCATTCCCAGCTTTGATTATGCCTCAGGCCATACAAAGAGAGCAGTTGAGTTAATCCCCTTATTGGTAGGGCTAGGAATCTCAGGGGCCCTAGCCAAAGGCTCAGCAGGATTAGGCTTGCTGTTCATTCTTATGTCAAACTCTCTAATCAGTTGATTGATGATGTCCAAGCCCTATCCAGTACTATCCAAGATATCCAAGATCAGATAGATTCCTTGGCAGAGGTGGTGCTTCAAAATAGAAGAGGATTAGATCTATTAACTGCAGAACAGGGAGGGATCTGCTTAGCTTTACAGGAACACTGCTGCTTTTACGCAAACAAGTCCGGCATAGTTCGAGATAAAATTAAAAACTACAGGAGGACCTAATGAACAGGTGAAAGGAACTATTCAAAAGTCCCTTTTGGAGTGCATGGAATGGGATGTGGTCATACCTCCTGCCCATCCTAAGTCCCCTTTTGGGAATATTGCTGATGGTATCCACAGGCCCATGCGTTTTAAAATGTATAACAAATTACATTGAAAGCCATATACAATCTGTTAAGCTAATGATCCTGAGGTTTCAAGGGTGGGAACCAGTTCCCTATGCTAATGGTGTCAATGAGGTCGGAGAGTCAATGATTTGACTCCCTTCAAAAAAACCAGTGGTGAATGTTGTAATCTTATAAGGACAAATAAGCTGGCTCTGTTGTAACCCCCCCCACTCTGCGCCACTTCCTGTTCTGTACCGCCAACTTTAACCCTTCCTTTGTCTAAAACTTGCCCCACTTCCTGCCTCTTTGTTCGGATCTTCCAATAAGATGTGAGATGTGTTAGCCTCCCGCCCAGACATGCGGTTTGCAAGCTTAAAAATCCAGCCCCCCACACACGCAGCGCTCTCCTTACCTGCGTTGCAGTGGAGACGCCGCTGGGTACCAGCTAAAATAAAGCGCTCCTTTTTAAATATCCAGATTCTTTTGGATTTTCTTTTTGAGTCTCCCACAACTACAGGCTCAGGGAAAGGCTGCCTGCAGTGGTGAGAATAGAAAGCCACAGAGTCAGTGTCACAGCTGAGAAGGAATCTCCCACTGACGCAAGCAACTGGGTGTGCAGGACGGGGGGTTAGCTGAGTTGGGAGACAAAAGGATCATCTCTCTCAGGTGCTGAGGGCAAAACAGAGGGTTTCTACTTGGGGACCTTTCCTTAATTACAAGAACTTGATCTGGGAATCCAAAACACACATTACCTTTAAACTTGTCAAAATTCCTGATCGTGCAATTCAGCATGGTTGGTTTGCTGTCTGCAGCCCCAATAACAGAAATCACAAAAATGTTCCTGCTTGAACCACACACCAAGTAAAAGTATAAAACTAATGTAGCTTGACACAATAGCAGTGATTACAGCAATATGGAGTAGCCACCAGGGATCTTTTCAAGCTTCCAGGTAAACAACTCCCAGGGACAGAAAAGGCAGGAGGATGATCAGGACTCTTCTGGCCCAAGCAACAGATTCAATTGTAACCTGAGAATGTGGGCCGATCAAAGGATGAAGGCCCACTGGGGTCAACATATAAAGGACTTGAAACAGAGACAGGACAAGGGACAAATCCCAGGAAAGCAATTTGGTCTCCCTCCTCCACTTGTTTTGCCAATTTAAAATTCTAGACTGGTTTTGAGCAAAACAAGCGCAGAGACTGTTGTAACCTGCCCTTCTCCCCCCACAACTGTTAAAAGTGTTGTAACTTGAAACTTGTTTAAAGTGCCTGTTTGAACTTGTTGCGTCGCTTCCTGTTCTGTATGCGCCTCATACTCCCTCCCTCCCCGAGGACCCTGGCTGCACCAACCTGACCTTAAAAGGAAAATCTACCGCAGGAGCCAATCACAAGATGCCTAATGTGCAGTTCCTCGTTTGCGGTTTGCAAGCTTAAAAACCCAGCCTTCCGCCTGCTCGGGGCTCTCCTTGCCTGCGTTGCACTGGAGACACCGCTGGGTACCAGCTTAAATAAAGCGCTTCTTAAAGAGATCTCATTTTTGTCCCGGGCTTCTTTTTTTGGGGGGGGGTCCCACATTTTGGGGGGCTCGTCCGGGATCCCTATTGGCCTCTTTTGCTCCTCTGGTAAGTTTGCACCCCACTTTTTCGTTTCCTTTCGATCGGCCGATTTGGTGCTTTCTAGTAGCACGTCTGGGGCAGCCGACCTTGTAGGTCTCGCCGCTGCGGAGTGGGACACCCTCTGTTTAGTTTCTGTTTAGGGAAAATTTTGGCATTGACTTTTGATTGTTCTCTTTTGTTAAGGGAATGTTTGGTCTTGCCTTTTGATTGTTCCCTTTTTGTGACTCTGAATTTCTTCTCCTCCCTTGCTTTTCCCGCTCGCCCGGTCCTTTTTTGCCTCCACAGCCATTTTTAGGTCTCGAAGAACAACACCAAGGCGCCATCTAGTGTCGGAATTTGTTAACTGTTGATTGTTAATTTTGTCAGTCTTTGTTGTCTTTGTCTTTGAGAGAATGGGTCAATCAGCGTCCGCGTCTCTAAGTCCTTTGTCTCTGGTTCTCGACCATTTCTCGGAATTCTGCAGGAGGTCGCGAAGCTTTGGGGAACTGGTGTTCCCCGGGAGGCTCCGCACCTTCTGTGAACTCGAGTGGCCGGCCATCACCTCTGGGTCATGGCCCCTGGAGGGATCTTTCTGTTTGTCTCTGGCACAGGAGGTCCGCCGTGCAGTTTTCGGTCCACCCTCCCACCCGGACCAGTTTGTCTACATTCAGGTTTGGGTTGATCTCATCTAGGACCCCCCGTCATGGGTTAAAAGGTGTTCCCAGGTCCTAAAGCAGGAACTTCGCCAACTTCCTCTCCTAGCTCCTCTCAAGGACAACAAGCCAAAAAAAGAGGCCGCTCCTCCCTCGGGTAATGTTCTGCCCCCTTCGGCCCCAGAGGAACCCCTAGACTCTCCAACGTCTCCTCCCCCATACCACCTATATCCTCCCGTCCCCTCACCCGACGCTCCCCACCATGGTCCCCCTCCTCCGAGTCCCAGACGAACCCGCCGTCCCTCCGAGTCCCAGACGAACCCGCCGTCGCCATCGTTCGGGCTCCCCTGACTCAACCAGTCAAGGAGGAGACATGAGAGCGGCGCCCCTCCTCCCCTTGCGCGAGGCGCCCCACTTGGAGGGACAGCAACCAGCTTTTGTCTATGTTCCCTTTACTACATCAGATTTATATAACTGGAAAAGTCAGAACCCCCCTTTCTCTAAAGATCCTCAGGGCCTCATTGATCTATTAGAATCTATCTTTTTCACTCATCGCCCCACTTGGGACGATTGCCAGCAGCTGCTCCAGACTCTGTTCACCGCGGAGGAATGTGAACGTATCCGAAGCTTGGCCAGACGAGCCGTCCTTGATCCAGCCGGAAATCCCACCTCAGATACGAAGCGACAGGATGTTGTTTTTCCCCTTGCACGACCTAACTGGGACCCTAACTCAGATTCAGGTAAGGAGGCCCTCGATCGTTTTCGCCAGCTGTTTCTGGGAGCCCTTAAGGCTGTGGCCCGGAGACCGACCAATTTATCAAAAGTTACTGAGATAAGACAATTGGCTTCTGAATCCCCCGCAGCCTTCTTAGAGAGACTGCTGGAGGCCTACTGCATATACACCCCCATTGATCCGGGGGCTGCTGAAAACGCGAGAGCAATTAATATCGCTTTCGTGTCCCAGTCGGCCCCCAATGTTAAACGCAAATTACAAAAGTTTGAGGGGTTTGAGGGAGCCCCTCTTAGTCAATTGGTGGAAATAGCTCAGAAAGTGTTTGACAGCAGAGAAGACCCTAAAGATCAAAAACTTACCAAAGTCCTCGAGGTTTTAGTGAGCAACTTGGAGATTAAGACGGCGACTCCAACGGCGGGAAAGCCGCAGAGGACAAATAGACCCCCCTTGGGTAAAGATCAATGTGCCTACTGCAAAGAAACAGGTCATTGGTGCAAAGATTGTCCCAAATTACAGGAAAAACTCCAAAGAGATGCAAAAAACCCTTCTCAACCAACCATGAGGAGGTCAGGGCTCCACCGGCCCCTTGGAGCCCCAGTTAACCTTAACTGTGGGGGGCCAACCAGTAGATTTCCTCGTGGATTCTGGGGCAGCTCATTCGGTCCTGACCAAACCTCTTGGGAACCCTACTGGAAAGACTCTTAGGGTCATCGGGGCCACGGGAAATACCCAAACTGTTAAACAATATCAGGCCAAATTGTCCAGACCTGGACACCCAGATATCCAACATACTTTCTTATGGGCCCCAGATTGTCCAGACCCTCTACTAGGGAGAGATTTAATGCACAAACTCAAGGTTCAGCTCAGTTTCATTCCTGATGCCCCTCAAGTAGTTATGGGGCCTAACTCAGACCCTCCAATTAGAGTGCTGGCATCTTACCCTATGGGAGAGGGACATCTCCTCTACTGCCAAGAGTGCGAAGAACCCGAGGAAAGACGTTTTGATAGAACCTCAGATGATAATCTCCTGGTTCAGTGGCTCCAGGAGATCCCCTCAGTCTGGGCTGAAAATAATCCTCCTGGGCTAGCTGTCAATCAAGTGCCTATAGTTATAGAACTGATGGCCACTGCAACCCCTATAAGGCTAAAGCAATACTCAATTAGCCTGGTTGCAAGAAGGGGAATTGCCTCACATATCTCCAGATTTAAGGCCCAGGGGATTCTCAGACCATGCACTTCTCCCTGGAACACGCCGCTGCTGCCAGTCCAAAAACCAGGAACACAAGATTATCGACCGGTGCAGGACCTACGAGAGGTAAATAAGAGGGTAATAACCCTCCACCCCACCGTGCCCAATCCCTATACCCTACTGAGCCTGTTGAGACCAGACCACACCTGGTATTCAGTGCTGGACTTGAAGGATGCCTTCTTCACCCTGCCGATCGCCCCGGTGAGTCAACCCATCTTTGCTTTTGAGTGGACAGATCCCACCTCCGGAGTTACTGAACAACTGACCTGGACCTGGCTGCCCCAAGGGTTCAAAAACTCCCCGACCTTGTTTGATGAGGCTCTGTCCTGAGACTTGTTGTCTTTCCAAGAGGAACACCCAGAGTTAACCCTGCTCCAATATGTAGATGACTTGTTGGTGGCCGTGGAAACCTATGAACTCTGCTGCTCGGGGACACATGCCTTACTTAAAAATTTAGCAGACCTGGGGTATCGCGTGTCTGCCAAAAAGGCCCAACTGTGTCGAAAGCAGGTGACTTACCTAGGATATCAGATACACGAGGGCAAACGTACCTTGTCCCCCCAGAGAGTCCAGGCTATACTACAGATTCCTACACCTGTCAACAGGAGACAAGTACGAGAATTCCTGGGAGCAGTAGGATATTGTAGACTGTGGATCATAAACTATGCAGAAATAGCTCAGCCCCTCTGTGATGCTCTGAAGGGAGTCACTCAGGACCGCCTAATTTGGGAACAGCCCCAAGAGATGGCTTTTAACAGACTCAAGGAAGCCCTCACTGAGGCGCCAGCTTTGGCCCTCCCAGACCTACAAAAACCCTTCTCGCTATATGTGGATGAAAAAAGGGGCATCTCGAAGGGAGTCCTAACTCAAGCCCTGGGCCCCTGGCAAAGACCAGTGGCAGATCTCTCCAAGAAACTGGACACTGTGGCCTCCGGCTGGCCCGCATGTCTGCGAATGATCGCGGCAGTTGCTCACCTGGTCTTGGAGGCTAGAAAGTTAACTTTTGGGCAGAAGCTGATGGTGATTTCACCCCATGCTTTTGAGACTCTGATCAAGGCTCCCCCTGACAAATGGATGTCAAATGCCCGCATCCTTCATTATCAATCTCTCCTCCTGGATCCCACTGCTGTCACTTTCAAGGAAGCCACTTCTCTGAATCCAGCCACCCTGCTCCCGGATGCTGACCCCACCTTCCCGATCCATGACTGTCGAGACACCATGGAAGCTGTCTCGAGTCTACGACCTGATCTGACAGACATCCCGTTGGAGGAGGCCGAAGAAACCTACTTCACAGACAGTAGTAGTTACATCTATGAAGGTAAGAGGGTCGCAGGGGCGGCGGTGGTCACCTCATCTACCATACTGTGGTCTCAGAGTCTAGAAGCTGGAACATCGGCCCAAAAGGCTGAGCTCATAGCCCTAACTCGGGTGCTCCAGTTGGGAGAAAATAAAAAGATTAACATCTACACGGACAGTAGATATGCTTTTGCCACTGTACATGTGCACAGAGCTATATACCAAGAAAGAGGACTCTTGACTTCAGGGGGCCAGAAAATTAAAAATGCGCCCCAAATACTAGATCTCCTGGCTGCCATATGGCTGCCAAGCTGAGTGGCCGTCATGCATTGCAAAGCCCACCTTAAAGGGTCTGATGACATTACTTTGGGAAACAACCTGGCAGACAAGACAGCCCGTGAGGTAGCCACAAAACCAGTGGGGATCCTCACTTCCCCTACCATGCTGTTGATGCCTTCGACTCTCCCAGAGCCCATCTACACCCAAGAAGACCTACATCTGGCAACCCAACTAAAAGCTAAGAGGAACGGGCCAGGAGAATGGTTCCAGCTGCCAGATAAGCGCATTCTCGTCCCTGAGGCCCTTGGAAGAGAGCTGATTCTCCAGGCACATAGGGCCACACATTTAGGTGGCTCTAAGTTGGCTGAACGTTTTCAGGACCGTTTCTTTATACCCAAACTTGGTAAGCTGACCTCTTCTGCCAGCCTCCGCTGTGAACAATGCCAGAAGGTAAACCCTAAAACAAATAAGACTATAGAAACTGTTTGATACCAGGGAACTATACTGGGAGAACATTGGGAGATAGACTTTACTGAAATCAATAAGCCAGGTTTGAGTGGATATAAATACCTTCTTGTGATGGTTGACACCTTTACTGGATGGACTGAAGCTTTCCCCACCAAGTCAGAGTCAGCTCTAATAGTAGTTAAAAAGCTTATATATGACATTATCCCTCGATTCGGTCTCCCCCTTTCTATGGGGTCCGACAATGGCCCAGCTTTCATAGCTCAAGTAACTCAAA